>PVJX010002701.1:0-122933 GCA_004027295.1 Dolichotis patagonum
ACCTACTTACCAAAACACAAAATTAAACTGACTTCTCAGTCCTATTTATACTGCAGTCTGAAATCAACCAGTGTGCTCTTCCCCCTACATTCACAAATGGAGAAGCTGTGACTTACGGTGGGGCTCTGGATAGAAATTCCGGGTCTGGCTGCTTCCTCCAGCTCTGCACATCGCAGAACATCACTGAGTCTGCCAAATGCTTTCTTCTCTTCCCCCTGAGCAGTCCATTGTCCCCACTATGCTTTATCCCTTGCCTGCCAGTGAATAAAAGGGCTTGGGGGTCCAAATAGCCCCTCTTAGCCCACCTCTCTTCCTCCTCTCTACAGGCAGAGCTCTGCTTAATTTCAGCTTCACCCCTGTGGGTGGGGTTAGCCACAGTTTCCTGCCTTTGTCTAATGAGTAGACACTTTCAGCTGAGTTTGAAGCTGGGGTATGCAGTGTGGCTGGGGGAGCAACGCAGGGCACCTGCACTAACTTTGCTCAGTTACCTTTCTTCCTCAGGTCTCACCTGTTGCACCCCGCAACTGCCAGGGGCGTGGCTCTCCCAGTGCCCAGCCCTGGAGACCCTAATCAACACCCTGCCTTGTTCCTTACTTATCCAAGGACCCCCTGATGTGAGTTCTGACTCTGTCCTACTGTTAATTCTCAGCTTTTCAGTTTCTCTGGTGCCTTAATTTGGTGAATATCCCACTTGCTGGTTTCCCTTTCTCAGAGGGGAGGCAGAGCAGATTAGGGAACTATCCCAGTGGTCCTGATGCCACTCTGGTACTGGCTCCTTCCCTCAAAATTTTAGATCCACTCCCAAGAAAATAAGTTTCTGGGACTTGTGGTATATAGTGGTCCAGAGGTGGCATCACTTTCCTCTCTAAACGCCCATGATACTGAACTCCATCTGGTAGATTTCTCCTTCAGGTTGGCTCTGTATTTGGCTTTGTTTGCATTGCCCATTTCTGAGTACCTACACTTTCCAAACTGCCCTCATGCACGTCTACTTCTAGTCAGTCACAATAGAATCTCTTAGTTTTAAGTTCTTGAAATACTAAAGGGTATTAAAGTACAGTAAGGCCCCAATTTAAGAACAAATTCTGTTTCGGGAGGATATTCATTAAGTTGGATTTGTTTGTAAGTCTGAAAAAGTGAGTCTTATACACATTTGACACAAATATACAATATAAAGTATAAAAAAACTTGTAAAAGTACTGTAAATAACCTACTTTTACTTTTACAGTTCCCTTAAAATAGTGGTATGGTAATTCCATGATTTGTTCACATCTATGAATATTCACAGCATGAAGTTCATTCACATCTGTGGAAGTTCGGAGCTTGAATGTTCCTAAGTCAGGCACTTACTGTATTAAATGTGAGCATTTTCCTTGAAGGTTCTGGAACTCTTTGGAAGTGTAAAGTTTACAATAACACAAAGGATAAAATAGAAGACCTGGAAGCAGAAAAACTGGTTTAAATATTTTCCATGAATGCATCGTGAACCTGAAGTTCTCTGAAGAAGCCACATTTTTTTTTTACATTAGCTGAGCAGAAAAATAATTTTAGAGAGATAGAATAATGCAAGTCTAGAGCTAAAATTATGTTGGACTGTTGTAGGCTCTTTGGAAAAAAAGTGATTTGTTTTGAATCTCTGTGTCTGGCACAACATTCTCACAATTACTGGGTAAACTCTTGGAATGTGTTGGTTAAGCTTAACAGACAGTGCACTACCCACCACCTACCCTAAAAGTCCTGCAAGATAACATCTGAAACCTATAGGAGAGAGATTCCCATTCTGCTATCCCTGCCTCCCTAATGGCCCCACCAGTGTGTTTGTTAAATGATTTCATTTATGACTTTATTTGTTCTTTGGCTATAAAAATTTGTGTAACCACTTTAACTTAGGAGCAGGACATTCAGGATAACTTGAATCTGTTTCTAAGCCATGGCCACTCATATTTGGTTCAGAATAAAGTATTCATTACTCCTTTGAAGCAGACTTGTTGTTTTATATTGATACCACACATAGTCTTAAATGAAGATCTGAGAACGCAGAGAAGAAGGACTTACTGAGACAAAATCAAGGAAAAACTTAACAGATGTGAAAATTGATAGGAAACATTAGCTAGAGCTAAGGATGAATTCATCATGTCTAGCGCCATCCCATGAATAACTGGAGAGGAAACTATGTAGAACTCTATCTGAGAACTGAAGATTTCTGAAGGAGCCACGTCTATATTGAGGAACCTGCAGACTGGCATTAGCTGGTTAGAACAGTGTGATTGTGGAGAGATGGAATGTTACAGATCAAGAGTCAAGATTATCTTGGGCTATCTGTAGTCCCTTTTGATGGCCATTTCCTGCCAACCTCTATATCTAACTTAAAATCTTTGTTTCTATTAGGTAAAGCTCTTGAAATGTATGTTAAGCATGGCAGACCTTTATTTCCACCATTTCTAAAGCAAAAAAGCTCTAGAATAGCATCTGAAAACTATAGAAAAAATTTCTCTGGTTTCCTAAAAACTGCCTTCCTCTTTCCCTTACCAATGCATTTGGAGAACACATTCATTTATGACTTCCTTTGGTTTGGGTAAGCTTTTCCATGGTGGAGTATGTTACTCATAGCAATTTGAAATCATATTTCTAGGCTTAGTCACTCATAATTGGCTCAGTATAAACTATCTTTAATTTCCTTTGGAACAAGAGCAGATATTTAGATAAATAAATAGAATTTGGACACGTGTCTGTTTCATATAGCTAATGAGATCGTTTGGGTAAATACATTTGGGTTTCTGAATATTGATTTTTTTAAGTGTAGATAAGTGATGGGCACTGTTAAAAATTATATAGTAATTTGTTTAAATCAGTAATGGAGTGAAACTAAAGATAAATAAATTTGCAAAGTTAATGACACTGAAGTATCATTAGTAGTTGAAGCCTGAAAGAGATAAGATTGCTTCATTAGCAAATAAGACTAAGAAGGAAGGCCAAAGAAGGGAAATATGTTCTAGCAAGTATCTAACATTCTAAAAGTACATAAGAATTTTAAACAGTAAGACTTCATTCTATTAATACAGTAGTTACAGACTAATAAAAATGATACTATAGGAAGTGTTTGATGAATATTTATTTATTATCCAATAAATATTCATTCACTTGAGTTTATTAAAAAATATTTATTAAAAAATGGTCTACTATACACCAGTGACTGACAAGAAAGATCTCCATTCTTGAGTTTACTGTTTCAAAGGAGAAGACAGTCAATAAACAAAAGAAATGGATAAAATTTAGAGTGTAATGTAAAGAGTTGCTAGATCCTTATGGAAGAAATAAAGTGAAGAATGTGCAGAGCGGAAGGGACTTTGAGCTGTAGGTAAATTTTCCATAGAATTTCTTACTGACAAGGTACATTTGAATAAATACCTGAAGGTTGGAGTGTTATGTCTTGTATCTAAAGGTCCCCCAAAGTCTAATGTGCTCACATAGCTGGAAATTATTTATTTATTTATTTATTTATTTGGTACTGGGGAGCAAACTCATGACCTCATGCTTTGTCAGGCAGGCACTTATACTGCTGAGCCAAATCCACAGCCAAGGTGGAAATTTTGGAAGTGACTGGAACATGGGTGAGTGATACTTGATCTTGATTGTGTGATACTGAATTAGTCCACTAATGGGTATGGCTGGTGGATTTACTGAAGAGCAAAGACCCACACTGCATCTGGGTGGTACCAACCAACAGGCTTATAGACTGGATGGAACAAACAGGAGGGCAGAAGAGGCTGCTGCTTCCTGCTTGCCATGACATGGAGTGTTTCTCCTCTCCCATGCTACTATGCCACCTTGCTTTGGAGCCAACCAGCTATGGACTGAACCCTCTACAAACTGTGAGCCAAAATAAACATTTCCTCCTTTAACTGTGGGTATTCGATATTTTGTCCCAACAACAAGAAAGTAACTAAGACAGGTAGCAAGACATAGGGTATTTAGAGAAGAATGTTGCAAATAGAAAAAATAACAAGTTCAAAAGCCCTACACAGACATTGGTAGTGGTTAAGGAACACGAGGAAGAGTACTATGACTGCCATAACAGAGAGCTAGACTAAGAAAAGGAAGTGATGTCAGCCCTCAGAACAGATAAGGGATTATGGGCCATTTTAAAGACTCTGGCCCTTACTCTGAACAAGAAAGAAGCTGTTGAGAACTAAGCAGGAATGACATCTAATTTGGGCTTTCATAGGCTCACTCAGTTATGGAAGCAGGCTGACTCCAAAGAAGACTGTTGCAATGATGGAGATCCTAGATGGTAGGCAAAAGATGAGAGAGGCATGTCCAGAGAAGAGGAGGTAGAAGTTGTAAAAAGTAATTACATTCCTCATCTGTATTGAAGAGAGAGCCAACTAGATTTTCTGACAAACTGGATGTGAAGTGTGAGAGGAAGAAACGATAATTGCTTGCAAAACTTGCAGAATATAGTTAACATCTCCAAAACTGGGGAGGATAGAAATGCAGTAAAACTGGGAACAAACATGGCCGGTGTTTTGGGCTGATTCTGATTACTGCCTGCAGCTTTCCTCACAGTCATTCTACCTTCCAGGTACTTCTAACTTCCTGGGGTCTACACTACAGCTGTGAATTCACTCTCACGTCTTCACTTATCTGCTCTCAAGGACTGCCAACAGGAACTTGAAAGCATCAGTACACTGTCTGGTCTCTCAGGCCTTCCTTTCAAATCTCAGTTGAAGCCTCTGTGACTTTGCAACTCTTGCATTCTGCATGCTTGAAAAATTAACATCATATGGATGATAACATCTGCCACCAGAATTAGCAGTAGCTGGGTCCACTTGGGCCATTTCTACTGCAGCCTCTGAGTGCCTGGATGGCTAAGCACAATGAAATAGATCCTTGGGAAACAACTGCCTAAATGGACTCCTGGCACTCTCAGAGAAAATTCTTTCAAATAAGTTTACACTGTTAAACTCATTTAAGTGAGACTATGACGTGCGCAGTCCGACCAATTCCTGTGATGCTGTCACGGCATCATTATTGTATTCTTGTTGTGAAGTACTTGGCTTCTTTCTAAGATGCACTTCTACTCAGCCACAACTGCCTTGGTCCCAACTTTAGGCTTTATTTCTGCTCAAATTGCATTACCCATTGCTTTCAGTTATCACTGTAAATCTGACTAAAAGCATCCGGCAATATCCATGCCCTAGCTTTAATCCACTGTGCAGCTTTGAAATTTCCTCCAGCAGATTAATTAATCCACTATCTTTAAACTCAGTTTTAACAAAGTCTCAGGGCATGGACAACATACAGACAAGTTCTTTGCCACACTGTAACATGGATGGTTCCCATCCAATTCCCAACAGAGTCCTCAATTCCATTTGAGACCTCATGAGAACCGTCTTTACTGTCTGCATTCTTCTTATCATTCTGGTCTTCTGAGCTTACGTGAGAATTACTATTAATCTCCTTTTATAGTGTTCTAAGCTTTCTTCAGCCAGCTTCTCCAATCATTTCCAAACTTTGTGAATGCCAGTTCCAGCAGCTTCTGAACCACATCATTAGGTATAGTCATAGTAACAGGGCTGACTCTTGGTACCAATTTTCTGTGTTAGTCAGTGTGCTAGCTAATCATGATTATCAAACTGACTGGATTACACCTCTTGGACAGGTGATTGGATCATGCAAGGACTATCCCATTGATAAATCTGGGCTATTAGGAAGCAGGCCCAATGTGGAGGAAGTAGTCATGAGGGCAGGACTGGAAACTGTATCTGGTCTCTGGCTCCTTCCTTTCTGGCTCTTTCAAAACTGTTCCATTCCTTGGTTTATTCCAGCAATGAAAAAGTTGACCAACACAATCAGATTTCCATCTCTGTGACAAAATATTTGAGGAAAACATTTTAAAGGAAGAAAAGTTTACTTTGGATCAAAATTTTAGAGGTTTCAATCCATAGCTGACTGACTCCATTGTTTTTGGGCTTGTAGTGAAGTAGAACATCACAGCAGGAGGGCATGGCAAGGAAGGCCACTCACCTCGTGATATCCAGAAGGAGAGGCAGAGAGACAGAGAGAGAATCAGGGTATCAGTCAGTGTTTTACTAGAGAAACAGATAAACACAAGACATACAAATGTATAAGAAACTGGTTTATGGTGGTCAGCCACAAAGATGGATGAGGAAGCTTGCAGAGAGTCTGCACACTGGAGGCTGAAGGTTACAATCCACGATCTAGAGCTCACTGCAGTGTTTTGTACAAGTCCATATCAGGGGGCCAATGGGTCTACGTGGGGAGGCTGGCGGATCCAAAGTAGAAGCCAAAGAGTCTGTGTTAGAAGCCAAGAGATTACAACCAAGCTGAAAGCAAAGACTGAAGTGCCTCTGAAGAACAGAAGTCAATCTGCCCTTCCTCATTGCACTTTTTTACTGTCCGGGTGACCCGGCTGCCCTAGGGTGGCTCTTTTTGGGTGTAGAATTATTGAGCCAACTTATTTAAGCTTCTAAACATTTCAAGTTGACATGCTCAATCAACCATTATATATAGAGACACACAGAGAAACAGAGAGAGAGATAAGCACTAAAGACACGCTTCATCCAATTAGATTCTACCTCCTAATAAGCCCATTGAGCTGTGAACTAATCAATGGAACAATTTGTCAAACAGGATTAATTAGAGTTCTCATGATCCATTCATTCCTAAAATCCCATCAACTGGCAAGAAAGGTTTTAACATAGCATTGGGGGGACATTTTAATTCCAAACATCACACTACAACACTGCTATTAACAAAGATGGAAACACTAATAAAGGGGAAGTTCCCAGAGGCTGAAACATGAAGAGCTCCCTTTAGGATATATTACATCAGGGATCTCTGTGAAATGTGTTAGTGGAGATGACTCAGAGGTCTCTCTTGAAAATGTAAATTTGGCACCTTAGAACCTCAGTGGTAGCAGAATCTGCATGATTCAGATGAAATGGACAAGGGGATTACAGAGTGAAAATAAAGCTTGAGACATAGTGCCAAGGAAAAAGTAGCTTAAGGCACTGTGAACGCACAGCTTAGTTGGTAACATTAGGAGTGGGAAACTGGCCTATGTGGTGATTTCTCTGGTGAGGGCAGGACACAGCCAACGTATGTGTCACATCTTGGACTACTTGTTAATAGAACCAATTTCCTACCAAAGGGTTCCTATTTAGATAAGTTACCTAGTTCAAGTGGAGGTTTTTGTTGGTAATAAAAATATAATTTAGTATAAAATATCACCTCTAGTAATATATTAACAATTTCTGAAAAAAAATGCGAATGCATTGTGTCCAGATATGGTTATCACATTTAAGGCTTTCAAGTGTCTTTTTTCTTTTCTTATTACATATATGTAATTTTTAGTAGTATTATTATGACTTCAGAGTTGTTAGCCTTCCTTTGGAAGTGATGTGAATTAAGAAGAGAAGAAATAAAAATATAATCATCATGGTGCATACATTTATTGTTTCTGTCTGAAACAGTGATGCTAGTGATAAACCCTCAGTACGTGATGAATCTATGTTTCTCTGGATTTCTAAGACACCAGGTAGTTTGTGATTGGCATCATTAAGGACTTACAATAAAGTCAGAAAGATCAAGAGGGTAACCCAAGAAGGATATGATACTTCTGTATTATCTTTATTAGTTCAATTTATTCTTTCAATGTATTACTTAATTTGCTTCTTACAATAGGATTACACAACAGAATATTATGTTCATGTTACAGGTAACACAATGGTCCCCCAACTATAAGAGGGTCACAAAGCTAACAAAAACCTCACTTGCTCTTCTTGTTATTAACATATTAGCAGTCAAGTCTGGATCCTGAAACCATAGGAACATTAGAATTTCTCATAGTAAATGTGTTTTATTCTGCAACCAAGACACTTTTACGGAATCAGTTCAATGCTTTGCTTTTCTCTATTATTTTGTAGTCCGACCTGTATGTCTACACTTTCATTTCATCATTAACTCCTTGAGGATAGTGATATGTAGCAGTTATCTGGTCTTCCTGACATTGTATTTCAGCCACTCCGGCAGAAAATGTTCAATAAGGGTTGGGAATATAGCTCAGTGACACAAGTGCTTGTCTGGGAAGCACAAGGTCCTGAGTTCAATTCCTGGTACCAAAAAAGAGACAGAGAGAGAGAAGAAAAGAAAATGTTCAATAATTATTAAAGAGTATTTTTGATTCACATGAAGGAAAAATTCCTCATGTTTAAGAAGTGATTATTTCCTCTTATAAATACATTTCAGCGTTTTTTGCTTTCTTTGCTTTTTATTTCCTATGGAAATCTAAAGGACGTCAGTCAGTGAATTTTGTTTTACTACTGGCCAGGAACCTTGTCTCTTTAAACTCAAAGCTGACAAACAAAAAAACAGAAAGAAAAAAGAAAAACAAATTTATCAAACTCTTTGAAGACAGCGATAATCTTAAAAATATTTCCTATAAAAATGTGGGACTTAGAGAAAGGAATAAAACATTCAAGATACCAATATATAGAATTCTTGAGTCTAATCAATTGGTATTTATTTGCGGGAGTAAAAAAGACACACGTTTTACAGGAGAAAGAGGAAAAACAAATACACAGCATTTGCGGGAGTAAAAAAGACACACGTTTTACAGGAGAAAGAGGAAAAACAAATACGCAACACAGCACAGCACAGCACGCAGGTAACTTCCACAGTGGGGAGTCCCAGACTAAGAATAAAAGACAGTGTTACTACTTGGTATTATAGAACATTAAATGTCTAATAAAGAATATTAAAATAGGTTTGCGTTGACAGCAATCTGCCTTTATTTTGGGCAAAACCGTCATTTTAAAAAAGAATGTGTTTAATTTTGCTTTCGTTATTTTTCATAAAGGTCTTCTTCCCTTTAGCCATTATCATACACACAAGCTAGAAGCAAAACACTGCAGATTTACAAGAAAACACCATCTTTACGCAGACTCCACAGTTCTACAAAGTGGGCTCTGAACCTCAAACGGATCCAATTTCATTTCGTTTGGCTCTCATCTATGTACTGCAGTCACTTAAATCTGCAGGACCTAATGATTATTTTTCAAACATATTAAAGCGGGGAGCATGATAGACCATTGCCAAGCTCCGTCCCAGTTCCTCGTGTTTGTTTTTAGCTCTTCATCCCGTTGATATTCTCGTCCACCTTCCAGCCTCGGGTTCAGGCTACCCTGGGGAACAGGACACGGACCTGCAGTCGATCACCCGCTTGCAGGCCACAATTCTGGGATCCGGCCCCGCCCGCCTCAGCCGTTGCTTTCCGCCCGGGGCTCCAATTTCGCTTCTGACCCTGAGCGGAGTAGGGAGGGGGGCGGGGCTTTGGTCACGTGACGACCGACACCGCCCCGCCCACCTGCTTCCTGCCCCGCTCGGCCGCGGCCCAGCTTCCCTGCTACGCACGTGGTGTCGCCGCGGCCGCGCGCTCGCCTGGACCCGCACCTGCAGCCATGGCGCCCGCCCAGCTCGGTGAGGCCCTCGCGGAGCGCGCGCCCGCACGCCCGGCGACCCCGGTCTGCCCGGCCCGCCTGTGGCGCAGAGCCGGGGCGGCCTGCTCCGAGGCCGGGGCCTGCACTGCCCCCGGCCCGGAGTGACGGGCGTGCGTGTCTTGTGTTTCAGCCCTCTTCAGTGTCTCCGACAAAACTGGCCTCGTGGAATTTGCCAGAAACTTATCAGCTCTGGGTTTGAATCTGGTCGCTTCCGGAGGAACTGCTAAAGCACTCCGAGACGCCGGCCTGGCCGTCAGGTAAGCTTAGTTTTTAGGGTAAGTCCAGGCGGAATGAGGTCACTTTAGACCCGGAAAGCGGTGGCATCCAGGTGACACCTCTGGGTGACACGCCCGGCGTTCCTCTCCCCGGCCACCGTGAGGGTGGCAGACGACCCCGTGAGGAGCAGGGAAGTGAGGCGCAGAGAGGTGTAGAAGTTCGCAGAAATGAGTGCTGCGCTCCGCAGTGTGGAACCCGGCTTCTCAGCCACTTCCTCTGCACTGTAAGTCACGTGGGCCGCCTGTTCCAAACAACAAACGCAGAAGTTAGCATTCACATCTGCTTTACCTGTTCAAGAAAACTGTTTACACGGGGAAGACTCACATCTGCCCCTATCCCCTTAGCACCCCTGGTCACCACGCCAAGGTTCTAGTCATTCATTCTCTGGCCCCCAGGCTGTAGTTACCCAACAGGAATGGGAAGGGATGCGCCCAAGACCCTGACCTCAGGGTTTCCGGGTGTGGAGGAGGGCATAACTACTGAGAGACAGAAAATGGGGAAGGCCGCAGCAAGCTCGGATAAAGCGCAGTGCACATTCAGAGGGGGGGCAGACCCACCCGAGATGTATTTTAGAAGAGGGATGAAAGCGCTCACTGCCTACTTCCTACCCTCTAGATCCACGGAAAGGTGCTTCTCTGCCTTTTCTCCCTGTGTTTCTGCTTTCTGTGAGCAGTACCTAGCTTCCCTAGATTTTTTGACTTGTTCAGAAGGTGAGAATGCCTTCGTTTATGTGGCGCTTTTTATTTTCCGAGTTCCTTTCGCATCTTGTCAGGGACATGGTTCTTCTTTTTTTTTTTTTTTTTTAATTTAAAAGAGAATAAAAATATGGAACGCTTCACGAATTTGCGGACATGGTTCTTCTGGAAACCCTGTGGGAGTTCCGAGAATGCTCGTCGTCCAACCCTTCTAGCGGGAGCAGGATGAAAATCCAGCCTAGACCAGGTTCTTTCCCTTAGGCCGAGGTGGAGTCTACTGTTGTAGTTGGAACTTTACTCAAATTAAGCGAATTCCTCATCTGTGGCCTGTTACTCTTTTTCCCATCAAGTTTTGTGTTATAGAATAGACATGTTTAAAACCAGAAGTGTGTAATGAGCCCCTGTATTATGTATCATCCAGTTTAAACATCCAGCCTCTGCCCACTCCTCACTTATCCCCATTATTGTGGTATGTTTCTTAAAAAGTGGGAATGTTGTTTCTCTCCTTAAATGGGGAACGTGTTTACTATGACTGATTTGTTTAGAGCTTAATACAGTAAAGGCCACTGGAGGATAAAGTAGGAAGAGTGTTTCACATATATTAACCATAAGTCCTCACAATTTTTATTATAGGTAGTATTGTCCTCCTTGATAAAGAAACAAAAGCGCGAAGATGTTAATAGGGGGCCTTTGTGGCTCAATGTCCTGCACAAGGCCATAGGTTTGATTCCGAAAAGCACCACAAAAATGAAAAAAAGAAGTGAAGTGACTTGTCTAAGTCACTTGCATATCCCATGAAGTTAACCATTGCTTTGTCATGTGGTAAACACTCGAGAGTTAATCTGTAAATATATATACCAGCGATCATACAGAGAAGTAATCCTGAAGACTAGCTATTATATGCAAATTTTTAAGTACAAAGGAGTAACAAGCTTTTAAATTACCTCTATCATTTAATTGAGAATAAACCTGCCATAAGCACCAGTCTGGCAAGTGTAAGGTCCTGAGTTCAATTCCTGTACCAAAAAGAATAAACCTATGCCATCTTAAGTTTTAAGCAATTCTCTTTGATTGAAGGAACTAGATTTTAGTTCTTGAATGCCTCTGAAGGGAAGCTTGCATTGGAAACCATGTGTCACCAGTTTGACAGATGAACATTAGAACTATATTACCATAGCTAAATGTAACTCATCTGCAAGTAGCCCTACTTGGTAGGTGAGTTAACCCAGGAAATTCTGTGTCCTCTTAGCCATATTTGCTGTTGTAAAGTCTTTATTGTTTTTTCCAATAAAGGTTATTGGGTTAGTGGTAAAAAGTTGGAAAATGTGGAAAACTAGCATATTAATGTATTTCTAGTGTTTTTATAGGCATGCACATTACTTTAGAGATCACTTAGAAGATGAGTAGAATTTTGTGTCCTTTTTTTTTGCCAATAAATACGAGTATTTTTCCATAACAGATTCTGTCAGAGGATGTTCCTGAATACAATTTTCCTGATGCTAGTCTGATGATAAGGATTAATATTTAACTATTGTTTTTCATATGGTCCTTAACCCAGTTTTGTGATGCCCACTCCCTTTTTTATTTGAGTTTAATGCTATGAATCTTTTGTTTAGTGTTCCTCACATACCTGATTTTGGTACTTAACATAGTTTTTGGAAATGCTTAAATCTTTGATGCATCAGGAACTTATTTTTACATGGAATTAACCAGATGTCCTAATACCAATACCACTTTACTAAGCAGTCTTTTTTTCTCACTAATTTGATTTGCCGTTTTATGCTTTTTAATCATAAAATTAAATTCTGAGTTCTACTTTGGCCAGTTTCTGATACCAAGATATTTCTACTTTTTTTTGTTATATACTGCCAAGTGACTTCTCATTTGGCTTTATTTATTAATATGGTTTATGTTTCAGTTTTTGAATTCCTTGACAGCTGTAAAACTAATGCTTTAATATTAGTTCACGCTGTTACACATCAGTTAATTAGAAGATATGATAAACACGAGCTGCACGTTGGTTGCCCATGACAGTAATCCCAGCACTCAGGACACTGAGGTAGAAGGGTCAAAAGTGTGTGGCAACCTGGACTACATAGTGAGACTCTTAAGGGAGGAAAGGAAAGAAGGATATTATTGTTAAAAAGTAAATAAAATTTTACTTATATAGGAAATCAAATGCCGTGAAAAACCTTAAGCTAGAATAATTTTTTTGTTTAGTTTCTTTTAAAAAAAAGTCTCTTGGATGAGAACAGTAGGCTTGAGGGCAGATGCTTTGAATGTTGTAAAGGGACGGTTCAGAAACAGTGTAATATTCTGTTCATTTGCAGAGATGTCTCTGAGCTAACGGGATTTCCTGAAATGTTAGGAGGTCGTGTGAAAACGCTACATCCCGCAGTCCACGCTGGTAAGTTGCTGGTACCTTCCATTTAAAGTAGTCAGTGGCTTTTAGGAATATTTTAGTTAGCTTCATGAAAAAGGGAGAAGAGAAGTCATAAGCTCAAAAAAAGTTTATTTCGCCTGGCAAGGTGGTGCATGCCTGTAATTCCAGCACTCTGGAGGCTGAGGGGGAAAGATTGTTGCAAGTTTGAGACCAGTCTGAGTTACAAAGTGAGCTCAAGGCCAGCCTGAACTGCATAATGACATCCTGTCTCGAAAAGACGACCAAAAAAAATTATTTCTAAATTTACATTGGTTTTTATCATATTTGCTGTCAAAGTTTATGATATGTCAGAACATGTTTAAAGTATGACTTGCTTTATTACATGATGGATGCAGATTCTTTTCCTCTGCTTGCTGTTAGTCTTGACCTATTAACTAGTTTAGATGGTGATGTTTCTGTTGCGGTTACTGAAAGCATTTGGATTTTCTAGTATAAAGTTTAGACTTTTAAAAGAATTTGCAGTTAGAGTAAAGCATCACAATGTAACTGAATTTATAAAGAAACTTTTCAGCATGCTTTACCCATGTACATTGATATAACACAGCAAATTGCAAATAAAATGATGAGAAATTTACATTATCACAGATTTGCAAGTTGCACCAAAATTTATCTGATAAAGGCTGAGTGGTGAAGGATCACCAGGCAAACCATATGTTTGTGGGAATACGGACAATGATGGATTCTTAACACTTTTGTAAAAATTCCAGTTCAGTTTTGTAAAAATTTATTCAAAAATTATATTCTTTATTGCTCAAGAAAAGATTTTTTTAATAGGGGATTATGTACTGATGCAAAAAAAATGTTAAATGTATCCACAGATTGTAAGTTTTTGTTTGATAATTTTTCAGCTCTATTCTATATTCTCTAGTTACGAATATTAGAAGGGACGATTAGAAGAAATAATCTTTTTTTTTTAATTAATACTTGGTTTCACTTTGTTATATTAGGAATCCTAGCTCGTAATATCCCAGAAGATAATGCTGACATGGCCAGACTTGATTTCAATCTTATAAGGTAAAAATTTGAAATTAAATTTTTAGCACATTAAGGAACAAAACCAAAGAGTATGCCAAACCTGGTGGTCCTCTCCCTCCCTTTCTGTTTTTACTCACAGTAAACCTTTCTTGAATCCTTTGTGTGACATTTGACTACATAAGCATTCTGGTTTTGGTACATTTACATTTCTAAAGTATATAACTTAAACTAATATATCATTTCTCTGATTTGTTGTCTAATTTTATTTATTTATTTCTCTTTTGCAGTGGCTGGGCATTGAACCCAGTGAGCCTCATACATGCTGGGGAAGCACTATCACTAAAATACAGCCCCCACCCCTAATCTTGCGTCATGGTTTATGTCAGTGGCTCCAAACCTCATGAATTATGAACTTAACCAAATCTAGCATTTGTGATTGGCTCATTGTCTAGTGCTTGGTGGTGTGAGTGCTACACCTGCCCATGGGTGAAGCCAGGATATGATATAATGGCGGCAAGAAGATATGTCTGTCTCTTGCCAGTTTATGCCTTGCTGTTTGTGGCGGCCATGAAGGGCTGCCCAACCATGCCACCCTGCCTTGGAGCCAACTTGAGTATGGACTGAAACCTCCAAAATTGTAAGAAATAAACCTTTCCTTCTTTTATGTTGGGTATTTTGTCTCAGCGACAAATAAAAAATAACTAAGATACTTTATTTAGGAAGTTATAATCTAAATTTTGTTACGTACAACTGACTTAATTATTAGCATAAAGATACTGATTGTTACTTTTAAGTACAGTGATACTTTCTTTGTTGGACTCTCAATTCTGGATTTATGTTCAAACAATGAAAAGTTAGAGAACTGAATATGTTTCCCATAAGAAATAATGGAAAACCAAATGACTGGTTCTGAGGCCCAGAAATGACACTTACAAATTCATTTTTCTAAGATTTTAACAAATTTTGCAGTGATTTCCTTTCTTTCTTTCTTTCTTTCTTTCTTTCTTTCTTTCTTTCTTTCTTTCTCTCTCTCTCTCTCTTTCTCTCTCTTTCTTTCTCTTTCTTTCTTTCTTTCTTTCTTTCTTTCTTTCTTTCTTTCTTTCTGATTTCTTTGTCACAGCTCTCAGTTTCCCTGTTAGCTTTATTGCTGATACCACTTTCTTTGGAGCCATGGTTCCAATGTTTTATGCAAATAAAACACAAACAAAGTAGAAGCACACTGACGAATGATTTAAGGCACTAACACAGCCACTATGTGTTGCCTGGGAGATGGAGAGAGCGACACATAGATTTTCGTGTTCTGGTGCCAAAACCAGAATACGTATTGTTTTGGTTACTCTTCTGTCACTGAGACAAAATACCTGATGCCAAAAGTTAGGGAAGGAAAGGTTTATTTAGCTTACAGTTTTTGGTGATTTCAGTCCATATTCAGCTGGTTCCAACATGGAATGGTGTGATTGAGGGGCAGCTGTTTATGGTAGCTACAAGGGACAAGAGCCAAAGGGCCAAAGGGAAAAGCACAGTTCCTTCCCACCCTTATATTGCATGCCAGCTCCACCCTTGGGTGGGTGCAGCACTCACACTGCCAATCCCAGCGCTAGACAACAAGCCAATCACAAACACTAGATTCAGCCGCCTCCATGATTGTATGAGGCTTCGGGGATCATTTAAACAAACCACAGCACTTACATTTGTCCAGTGCTACATAGAAGAGATTCTTCAGGAAAGGTTTACAGTGAGTAAAAACAGAGAGGGAGGGAGAGGATCCCCAGGTTTGGCACATTCTTTGGTTTTGCTCTTTAATGTGCAAAGATAAGAAAGTTCCAGCTTGTAGCCATTCAACAAGCCAAGTGACACTGTATATGTAATAGATTTATTGAGGTATAATTTACGTAACGTGTAACTCACTGATTTACACTATATATAATCCAGTTGTCTTTAGTATATTCACACATGTTGTGCAACTATTACCACATATTCAGTACCCCCTTCCCCCCAAGAGACTACTCTTTTAAGTAATATGTTTTTATTAGTGTGTATGCTACAAAATACTGAGTTCCACTATGGCATTTTCATCTTTGCGTGTAACATATTTGTCCTCCATGTTATCTCCCTTACACTCCTCTTCCTGTTTCCTTGTGCTCTGGTTTAATACTTTCTTCTATTTTAGTATCTTGTTTTGTTTTTTAGATTCCATAAATTAGAGCATGATGCTTTTTTTTTTTTTTTTTGAGTCTGATTTCAGTTGACATGATGGTCTCCAATTACATCTGTTTCCTGTAAATGATTTTATTCTTCATTGTGTCTGAATAATACTCCATTTTATATATGTGACACATTTTCTTTATCCATAACTCTGTTGATGTCCACCAAGGCTTTTTCTATATCTTGGCTGTTACAATTTGTGCTGCAGTACATTCAGGTTGACAATATCCCTTTAATGTGTAGACTTTAAATCCGTCAGGCACATACCAAAGAGTAGACTAGGTGGGTCATATGGTAGTTCTGTATTTAGAGAGACTGCATTCTTTGGTCTCCATTTCCTCCAGTACCTTTCATCCTGGGTACCACTGAGCTACATTCTGTCTCTGTGGATTTACTTATAGTGAAATAGAATTATTCCCCCCAGTATTGGAGATTGAACCCAGTACCCAAGGCCTCGGCATTGAGCTAAATACATCCTCAGTCTTTTGTTTTTAATTTTGAGAAAAGTGTTTGCTAGGTACTAAGTTGCCCAGGCTGGGCTTAAATTTGTGATCCTCCTGCCTCTGCCTCCTAGAGTGGGTCTTCTGTTTTTGACTTTTTTTCCATAGCATGTTTTCAAAGTTCTTTTATTCTGTGTATTGTGTTTTCCCTTTTTTGGTGGTGTTCTTTGACCATCACAGAAGTTTTAAATTTATAATGTTCAGTTTCTTTTGTTGCTTGTACTTTTGATGTCACAGCTAAAAAAATTATTGCCTGATCATAAAGATTTTTGCCTGCTTTCTTTCAAGGGATTTTTAGTTTTAGCTCTTAAATTTAGGTCTTTGATTCATTTAATTTTGGTTTTTGTTTTGTCTTTGAGACAGGCCCTTGCTCTCCAATTTAGGCTAGCTTTGAACTCGCCCTGTAACCCAGGCTGGTCTCAAACTTGTAGTGATCCTCCAGTCCCAGTTTCCGAAGTGCTGGAATTACAGATGTGCACTGCCATGGCCAACTTACAATTAATTTTTGTTGTAGGTATGAGGTAGGGATATAGCTTTATTTTTCTAAATGTGGCTGTCCACTTGTCGTAACATCATTTGTTGAAAAGGCTGTTTTTTTCCTGGAATGATGTTGGCATCCTTGGTCTGTGTGTCTCATTATGTTAGCTAGCACTGTGTCACTACTGTAGCTCAGTAGAAATTTTGAAATTGAGAACTACTGAGTTATCCCAATTTTGTTTTTCTTACTAAAGGTTGTTTTGCCATTCAGGGACCTTGCGTTTCTATGTGACTTGTAGAATCAGCGTGCTCATTTTGTAGAAGAGGAAGTTGAAATTTTCCTAGAGACCTTTTGAATCTGTAGATCAATTTGGAGAATATTGGTATTTTAATAATATTAAGTCCTCTAACCCATGAATGTGGGAAATCTTCCCATGTATTTCAGTTTCCTTTAATTTCTTTCAACATTGTTTTACTTTGTAGTATTATCTTATATTTTTATGGAACTTATTATTCTTTTTGGTGCTGTTGTAAGTGGAATTGTTTTCTCAGTTTTATCTTCTGATTGTTCCTTGCTAATGTGTACTAGTACAATTGATTTTTATATATTGATCTTATATCCCTTACCTTGTTGAACTCATTTATTAGTGCTAATAGGTTTTCTTGTGAGTTCTTTAGGATTTTCTGAATGTAACCTCATGTCACCTATAGGTAGAGATTTGCTTCTTTTTTCTAAATCCTGTTGCATAATTTATGACTTTCCCTGGCTGAAGCTTCCAGCACAATGTTGGATGTCAGTGGTAAGAGTAGACATTCTTATTCCTGATCTTGGGAAAGTATTCAGTATAGTGTTAGCTGTAGGTTTTTTTTTTTTTTTTCACATTTCATTATATTGAAGAAATTCTCTGCTAGTCTTAATTTTAGTGTTTCTTCTTTATCATGAATGAATATTGAATTTTGTCAATACTTCTGTTCATCTACTGTGAGATGATCAGGTGCTTCTTATCCTTTATTCTGATATTTTGTGTTATTTATTTTAGGTTTTTGAGAAAAGGTCTCACTGTGTAGTTCAGGTTGGTCTTGAACTTCCTAAGTACCCTCGGCAATTCCCCTGCCTCAGCCTCCTAAGCACCGGGATTACAGGCTGATGTTTAGCTATTAAACCAAACGTATGTTCAAGGCATTAAAACCCTACTTGGCTATGATGCGTAATTCTTTTCACATTTTTCTAGTTTCCATTTGCTAGTGCTTTTTTCATGTCAGTGTGAATGAGAAATGGTATTCTCTGGTGTTTTTGGAACCTATTTGTCTCGCTCTGCTATCAGGGTGATAGGCCAGGAGGATGAGCCGAGCGGTCCCCTTTTCTGTTTTTCTGTTTTCTTTTAGTGGTCATCAGTTAGGCTTGAAGTCTGAGAGCCCACCACAAAGTGCCTTAATTTATAGCCCTGGGATTGGAATTCTCTTCACTAGTTAATTTTATATCTGTTCTGTATTTTAAAACATTCTTTTGGCAGCTCTGTTACTATCCCTTTCATGACCCCTCTCGTGACCTCGCTGAAGACGAAATAAACAAGTGTTATATCCTTAGAATGCTCCATTGGTTTTCATCATTGTACACAATTTGTGGAACAGGAATCTAATTTAAAATGTCCTAGGTAGTGGTGTCAGCCTGAAATGAAGATGTTGTCCGGCACCTTTTATTTCTCATTTCTATTACAAATGTTTTACATTGTGATGGTTTGCTGGAGGTGGATAGCTGAAATTGCTTGAGTGGCAGCATCACATTCGGTTAGGAGAGACTGCCAGGTGTCCATATCAGAGCACCTGCTGGGTAAATTTCCTCTGCTCTGTGGCTGTGGACACCGGCCTCTTCACACAGCTTTTTAGAATTTATTTGATTTTATTTGTGTCGGTACATTTGTAGTACATAGCGATCGCGTTCATGGTGGGGTGTGGTACATGGCCATAGCATCTTTCAGTTCCCTCCCCACTCCTTTCATCTCTGGTCCCCTTCCCATTTGCAAAAAATCTACCTACGTTTCCTGAGTCTTGTCATCTATTTGTATTTCTCACGTGAGAGAAACTGCAGTATCTAAGCTTGTGCATCTTGATTCTTTGAGAGTTTCTATTTCAGATCTTTATAGTTTGGGACATATTTATAGTATTGACTCATTTTTTTCCTAGATAGCTATAAACCACGTGAGTGGAATCTTTAATGACAGCTGAATTGCTCTCGGTTTCAGAGTTGTCGCATGTAATCTGTATCCCTTTGTGAAAACGGTGACCTCTCCAGATGTGACTGTTGAGAAGGCTGTGGAGCAAATTGATATTGGTAAGTTAGAAAAACCGTGTTAAGACTAACAGAGGGAGGGAATTACTTAAAATTTTAATGAGGCTTCCTTTTGATTTTCATTATTGAGGAAACAAAAAGTAGTTATTTGTCCTATATCATATTCCAAAACAATTCATTTCCCTTTTCACAGCAGGAATTAAAGTGGAATGTATGTGTGCACCGTGGCAGGCAGTCATCGATTGATAATGGAACAACATCTTTTGTCCTTCAAAGGTGGAGTGACCTTACTGAGAGCTGCAGCCAAAAACCACGCCCGGGTGACAGTGGTGTGCGAACCAGAGGACTATGCGGCAGTGTCCACGGAGATGCAGAGCTCTGACAGTAAGGACACCTCCTTGGAGACCCGGCGCCAGTTAGCTTTGAAGGTGGGACTCGCTTCCGTGTAGTGGCTTCTGTCCGGGCAGTGTTGACCGAGCCACGCAGTACTGGTTCTCCCTGGATTCTCTCACCTGAATCTGCTTGAGCTGCTCTTTAGCTGGAAATGGAGAGACTGGAAGTATGGGAGTGTTCTGTGAAAAAGATGAAAAAAGAACGGCGAAGACAAAGTTTGTTATGTGGTTGAGTGTTACTGGGTGGCTTTTGTGTATGAGCATTCTCTGGGCTGGGGTTGTAGTTTGCTGTGTACCTAAAACCGTCTTGTCCCTGCGGCTAGCGTCTCTCACAGCTAAACCTTTTCGTAGGCGTTCACTCACACAGCGCAGTACGATGAAGCCATTTCAGACTACTTCAGGAAACAGTACAGTAAAGGAGTCTCTCAGATGCCCTTGAGATACGGCATGAACCCTCATCAGACTCCTGCCCAGCTGTACACGCGGCAGCCCAGGCTTCCCATCACAGGTAAAGTCGTGAGCGTCTGTGGCACGGTGGGCTGAGTCTGGATGCGTGTTTGTCTGTTTGTCTTGTATCTGATGGGATCTACGTTTGGAAGGTAAAGTAGATTACTTGGTGGTTCTTGTAGCCATCCAAGCACAGGTGTTGAGGTGATTTGGGGTTGTGAAGAGAGAGGTGGTTAGAGGCACGGCTTGAAGTAGTATCTTTGCCATATAGATTTTCTGAAGATGCCAGTCAGGGTGGGATGGTCTGGGTTTAATAACAGAGGGTCAAGGCAAAGCTTTAGGTGCTTCTCCACTTAGCAGGAAAAGCAAGGGAGGAGCCACAGGACAGTCCGGAGAATTCCAGCAAGTCAGGATGCCATTGAGAATAAAAAGGGTCTACTTCAGAGTGATTAAACAGGCAGTTTTCCACTAAAGTGAAAAAGGACAGGAGATACAGCTCAGTGCTCCCTGAGTTTAACCTCCAGTATTACCAAAAAGCCAAAAACGTAATTTCCTCAAAATTGTAATTCCAGAAGACCAGTTGAAGTAGGCTAAAGCAGAATTGTAAGGTTATAACAGTGATGGATAATCCATTGAACAGAGAAATGAGGATTCTGTGGGTTTGTAGAATTACAAGGGGCTTTTTCAGTGTTTGCCCCATTTTGTTTTTTCTTTTTTGGTACCAAGAATTGAACTCATGACCTTGGGCTTGCTAGGGCAGGCACTGTGCCACTTAGCTTATCCTTGGCCCCCCGTTTTGCTCTTGAGATGCTCTGTTAGAGCCCGTCCTCCATGGTCAGAGGGACAGTGGGGAAGGGCAGAGGAGAGAGTTACAGCTGAGGAGGCCTCAGAGGCCCAGCTCTCAGGAAGGCTGACCCTGGGCCAGGGCAAGAACCACTCCAGTCACGTGCAAAGCAAGTACAGGACACACAGGTCTGCACCTGCGGCAGTGGAAGAAGCAGCTTCCTGTGGTCTCCCTCCCTCCCTGGCAGCTGCTTGGGGAGGTGTGCAGGGGAGCAGGGTTGGAGGTTAGAAACTCTGAAATTCTCTTCTCCTTGACCCTTCATTTTCACTGGGTCTGCAGGTTCTGTTAGTGCCCTACCTCAGGTGTATTTTGAAACTAAAAATACCCAAATTCCAATGTTACTGCTCATTTCCCTTTTTTTTTCCTTGGAGGGTGGGGTTGGAATTGAATCCCAGACCTTAGCACATGCTCTGCCAGTGTGCCCCGCTCATTTCTTGTCTTCAAATAGCATTTCTTTGTATGTGGATGTACCACAGTTTATTGACCTATTGAAGGAAGTCAAAACTTCAAAGACAAGTAAGATCAAAACTGTTCCTGTGTAAGTTTTAGTTTCCTTTGGATGAATACGAAGATTGTGTTTTGGTCATGTTCTGTTTCTTGCTGTTTTTGTTTCTTGTTTGCCTCCCCTGTAATTTCCTTAAGATGGTTTTATCTTTAAGGGGAGTAGAAGGGATTATTTTATTCACTGATGTATGCCAAGTACCCAGAGCCTAACATTGTGGTAGACTTTTGGGAAACACTGGCAAGATTTTACTTTTAAAAGTCTGTAGTATCCAAGATAACATGAAGGAAATTCAGTTTTTCCTATTTATTCACAAGTGATATCAGCTCCTGAGTATGCTGCCAGTGATACAGAAATAGGTACCAGAAACCCCGAGGTTGAGCTCTCTTGTCACTGCAGTTCTGCTTTAGGCAGGGTCTTTTGTTCTGCAATTAAAGAAGAAAACAACATATTTTTCATCCTCTTCCCTTCCATCTGCAGCTCTTGCTTTAGATTATAATGAAATGTAATCAATATGATTTATGTCTTAACATTTATCCTGTCTCTGCTCTTGCTACAGTTGTTTAATTTTATACTGAATTTATGTGGATCCCTAAGCGATTTCTAAGCTTGTCATAGTTCCTCCCATCCCTCAACCTGTTATTGACTTATTTCTAGGGTAGCTCTCTGGGGACTGCAGGCATGTGTGTGCAAATGTGTGTGCGTTCGTGCATGTGTGCACTTTCGTAAGGATGGGCTAAGGCTTGGCTGCTTTGTTTTCCTTTATCATTGAGTGTTTACGAGTTCTTACGTGTTGGTGTGTATCTGTCTTCTTCTTAACTGTACTTTAGACATTTGAGTAGACTTGCTACATGATTTATTTTGGCAATCGGCATAATTCTGAGCTTCTTGACTCCTTGCGGTAAAGGGTGTGTGTGTTTTTGTATATAGTTCTCAACGGAGCCCCTGGGTTCATCAACCTGTGTGACGCTCTGAACGCCTGGCAGCTAGTGCGGGAACTCAGAGAAGCTTTAGACCTTCCAGCCGCGGCCTCTTTCAAACACGTCAGCCCGGCAGGTATGCGCCCTGGACCTGACCCACATGGCTGTCCTTTAAAGTTCAAGTATAAAGCCTCGCTGGCAAGTCTGTTGGTGTTGATACAGTACGATGATAATTTCGTGACACCAGCCATGAATTGTTTTCACAGTGTAAATATGAAGGTTTAGAAATGAAAGTGAAATGGCTTAATGTTATATACCAAACTAATTTTTTTTTATATGTTTGAAAAGTCTACCTTGGTAAACAAATTGTTCTCATGATACTTCATAACTTTTTATAGCCATTATGTGAGGTGCCCTTTTTGCTTTTGCACTGAAGTCCTTAATTGCACAGTTCATGCCACTCAGGCTGTTGGCAGCCCAGCACCTAATGGTTCTGCATGTTTATTGGATGTTAAAGCCATATGAGCGTGGGAGAAATAAATGTGAGATGCAGAGCAGAACAGAGTGAATCAGTGGTGAAGTGGCCTGGCCGCTTGCACAGGCTGGGTGCTGTTGGGCTGAAGTCTTGATACAGGAATTAACCAGTAACAAGCTGGGGTTTGAGGTTCATCAGTTATTTCATGGTTCTCTCTGCTAGGTGCTGCTGTTGGAATCCCCCTCAGTGAAGATGAGGCCAGAGTCTGCATGGTCTATGACCTGTACAATACCCTTACGCCTGTATCGACGGCATATGCAAGAGCAAGAGGTCAGACTGATGAGAAGAAAAAGCAGTGTTTTAGACTATGAGATACCGAAGTAATTAAGCACAGAGAGCCCTTCTGGGAAAACCTTTATATGCACCTACTCTTCACAGAGAAGAGTATGATTCTTCGGAGAGTAAACTCTCCGAAGAAAAATGGCTTCTTCCCATGGGCAATATTATAAATCTAATTTGAGTGTGTTAATTTTGAGATCACTTTGAGGACCCCATGAGAATATAAATACTAAATCCTTGGTTATATGGTTGTGGGGTTTAAAGAAAAATTTTAATTACGTATACGTCTTCTCCTATGTGTTATAAACAATTTATAACCAATTCAAGGAGATAAAGATCCAAGTCCAGGATCAGCATTATACTGAAATTATTACACCTTCATATTTTGCACTACTTTTTCTTACTCACATTTAATGTCATCAACCTGAGGTAGCAAAATAAAGAGAATGACGAGAGAGTAGTTCCTACGGAAGTTGCTAAATGGAAACAACAGTTGAAGGAGAAAAGTGGGTTCCATTCAGGACAGACTACTTCTTGAGGGGAAGAAATGGTCAAGAGGCAGACCATTCATGGCCAAGAATTTTAACAGCAGTCACTTCATCCAGTGGAGAGGTACTTAGCAATCAGATAAGCTGCTCCTTCATCCAGTGCAGAAACTGCAGGTAGAGAGAGGTACTAGAAGTGCTTGTTCTAGTGCCATTCCATGTAGGAGAGTGGAGACTGACGTGCTGTTTCACTCGTGACAGTGGAGGTTATAGTAGTGAGGTAGGGTAGGGTGTGTAAGCGTTACCTTTCAATAAAAGAATAACCCCACCCCCCAAAAAGCAATGTTTTATCCCAAGTAGGATAAAATAGTAATATCCTTTGTTTAGTTAGATTTCAGATTATCTGTTTAATTAATACTTGAGAATGAGTGTATGGCTGCCTCATAATAGATTTCTTTATAAAAATATACATTAGTACTATTTTAATATAGTAAATAAAAACATTGAAGTTGGTAAATGTCATTTGAGATTAGCTATTAAATATAGTTTTATTTATATGACAAAATTATGGCTATTCTAACTGTACTAACTTAGGCTTACGTTTTCTATGTTTCAGAAACATGTAATTCTTGCATTTAATAACATGGATATTACTATGATGTTCATGGAAAATTATTGAGATACTTAGAATTTATCTCTAGTAGGGGTCAGCAAACTAAGTGCCTTGGGCTGAATCTGGTCAGGTTCCTAGTTTTATAAGTACATTTGATTGATTTAAGGCCATATGCTTTTGTTCATGTATTTCCCATGGCTGATTTTGAACTACAGTTACAGATCTGAGTAGTTGAAATAGAGACCATATGACCACAAAGCTTCAAAAATATTTATTGTCTGGCCCTTAGGAAAAGTTTGCTAAATGCCACTCTAGAATGTAAAATTAATGAATACTTTCTTAATGATTACAACATCTTTTTCATGCAAGTATACTGTATAATGAATATCTTATTTTAAAATTTGTATTTACAGGGGCTGATAGAATGTCTTCATTTGGTGATTTTATTGCATTATCTGATGTTTGTGACGTCCCAACTGCAAAGATTATCTCCAGAGAAGTTAGTAGACGTTCATCTAATGTGATCTATGTATAACTGAGTAGTGTTTTGTTTATAGTGTTCATTGAAACTGTAACTTGTAATATTTATATTGGTGTGAGCTATAAGTTACATTTACTATGTAGGGTGTTCATATTTTACAGAAAACACAAATCCTTGAATTAATGTTTTTTTAAGATTTAGTGAGTTAATGTTTAAAGAGAACAATTGACTGTTTTGATAAAGGTTTTCTTTCTATATTTAATTCTTTTAAGTTTTCTAGTGCATGTATTTTAATGCTAAGGACAGGGCTACCCTGGGTGATGATGAAATAAGGAATGCTAACTATAAACCTTTATAGACCTGAAAGAAACTATAATTGGAAAAACAAATGTAAACTGCTGTGATAAATTAATGTGTATCAGTTGAATTCCAGAAAGTTCAGGGTGGTCACTGGTAATAAGGAGATGGAAAAAAAAAAGACAACTCAAGTAAGCAAAGAGAGAGGAAATAAGAGGGGAAGGGGTAGGTTTCTGCTTGTGACCACTGTCACCCCAACCGCAGGGCTGCTCCCAGTGTTCCTTGGCAGAACAAGGCTGGGACGCTGGTAATGTTAGTTACAAAATGTTACCTCTGATCCTCCCGTCCTGCTGTTGAAGAGCATGTCTTGCCTAGGTCATTTAATGAGATCCTGGCAGAGCCAGGACTAGAACATGCTGTTCCCTCGAAGAGAGCGAGTAACGGCTGGATTTTCTTCCTGAGGTCCATGAATCAGAGTGGATCACTCATGCGTTGTTAGTTAAACAAAGCAATAAAACGGAGCCCTAAAAACTAAGTCTGTTCTGATGAAGACTGTTTTAAAGTTCAATGTTAACATTACCTGTTGGAAGTAGAACCAGAAACTGCTGCAGCATCATTTAGGACAGATAATTGTGGCTGTATCTTCGGAGACATTCTCTGATTTTTTTAATAGAAATTTACTTTGATATACTTATAGGTGTCTGATGGTATTATTGCCCCAGGATATGAGGAAGAAGCCTTGAAAATACTTGCCAAAAAGAAGAATGGAAACTACTGTGTTCTTCAGGTTAGAGCAGTTCATGTTTGCTACAAAAATTTGTCCTTTTGTCTCCTTTTCCACATGTTTAATTTTCTCTTTATGGTAACGCCCTTCTGATAATCCCACTTTACTGCAGTTTTTAAATCCTGCAGTGTTTTGCATTCTTGATTTTTAAGTTTAAGATAAGGGTAGCCTTTTAATTTTCGATTTTTTAATTTAAAAAAAATTGCATGGTGACCTGTTCAAAAGGTGTTAAATGTTATTTGATGGAAAGATCCATCCTTCCCTTTGGTCACTCTGTTACCTCTTTGTTCATTTGCTTTAAAAACAGTGTCCCACAGTGTAGTCGCACTGTGTAGGCTAGTCTTGAACTCACTGTGAAGCCCAGGCTGACCTTGAACTTATGATGCCTCTGCTTCAGCCTTCCAGGTTCTGGGATTACAGGTATGTACCACCACACCCAGCTCATTTTGATATTTTCTAGCACAAGTGATGTGTGGCAGAGAAGATTGCTGAGTGTTAAAGCCCTGGTTTTACATCTATCAGGGCGTTTAGAAATCAGAGCACAGCCAGGCACGGTGGTGCACACCTGTAATCCCTGCACTCGGGAGGCTGACAGGAGGACTGAGGACCTCGGCTAGTTCAAAGGCCACCTGCACTGCGCAGAGACCTGTCTCAAACAAAGAAAGCAAATTGGAGCACAAACTGTACTAATTAGGTAAATTCAAGGGAAGGATTGGCTTTAGGATCTCTGAGGAAATCAGAATTCTCAGATTCTCAAATCTCTTACAACATAGTGTAATATTTATATATAACTGATGTACATCTTCTCATATACTTCAGATCATCTCTAAATTACTGATAATACCTACTGCACTGTAATTACTATGTAAATGGTTATTAATTATATTATTTAGGGAGTTAATTACAAAGAAAATAGTTTTAATACAGATGCAGTATTTTTTCTTTAGTGTTCTTGATCAGTAGTTGTTTGCATCTGTTATGGAACCCACAAATACTGACGGCTGACTATGTATTCTTGACTGTAGACTCCATAGACTCCATGTCAGCCTTTAAAAGAAAAAAGAAAATACTACATTAAATACACATCATTTTGGGCAACCCACTTGGAACTCCTTCTGTCTCTCAGAAGCTTCCTTTCTCTCAATAAATATATTCTGCTCATATATGTGGATGTGTGTGTAATTTTCAAATTTTTAATTCATGTGTGTAAGTTTAACCACACAATTAGCTGCCACTATATTCTTCAGTCTTTGTTGCTGTTAAGAGTATTAAGAGTGTGCAGCCATCAATGATGTGCACCGTTACGGAAAATGCTTAGCAAACCTGGAGCCTGTCTTTACGGCCCTCTCAGCGCCTGACAGTGTCATGCTGGAAGTGACACTGGGGCCACCTCCATATTTTGTCTGAAAATTTGGCTCCACTAGCTTGTGATAATCACCATGAAACAACTATGCCCCCACTAATGACAGATTTCTTTTGACATCAACTAATAGGAAGACATACCAATATTAGAAATGTCACAGTACATACAAGAAGGGACATCACAGACCTCAAGAAAACGTAGATAGAAGTAACATTTTGGTGGGAGCTTTGCTTATAAATTATAGATATAAGTACGTTCCAAGTCAAAGTTCATCTAACAGGTAAATAAAGAAATATTGTTAAGTTTAGAGATACTGCCAGAGAATAGTTTTACAAATAGTGTTCCATATGACTTAGTATCTTTTTAATTCAAAGTTTGGGAGAGAAAGATAATAAATGACATAAATTCCCTTCCAGATAACAAAGTCATAGACTGCAAATCCTCCTTTCTCCATGTTAACTTGTAATTCAGTTGTTAGGTACTTTGTACAGTAAACTTTTAAAAAGCAAGAAAAAATAAAATGTGATTTTCATGCCCTAGCCTGTTCGGTAACAAATCTATTTATCTGCTGACCTTCCAAAAGGACTGTAGATAACTTTAAATTAATAAGTTACCAGAAATAGGCTCATAGAATCATTAGTTTTAATATATTGTGTTTTAAGTTGTAAGTTAGTATCTATTAGTTAATGTTCCAGCAAAGTGCTGTTGCTCAGCTGTTGTATTATACTAAAATGATGGTCACATTTGTTTTAGAAACATGGGTAGAACTTTACTTAGAATCAAATCTTTGTACAGACAATAAATGAAATATTTAAAGAACATAAATATAATGCAGCTTTTTAAATTTGTGTCTTAGATGGACCAGTCTTACAAACCAGATGAAAATGAAGTTCGAACTCTATTTGGCCTTCATTTAAGCCAGAAGAGAAATAATGGTGTCATCAACAAGTCGTTATTTAGCAATGTGGTTACCAAGAATAAAAATGTAAGTTTGAAAATACCAGAACTGAATGTGAGTAACTTTAGTAGTGTGTTTTCAATATTTCCTTATCTGTGCAACAACTAGCTCATCTTTGCGTTGTCAGTTAAGCCTGAGAGCTTAAAAAGTGAGTAAGTGACCATATTAGAAGCT
This sequence comes from Dolichotis patagonum, assembly GCA_004027295.1. Taxonomy (NCBI): domain Eukaryota; kingdom Metazoa; phylum Chordata; class Mammalia; order Rodentia; family Caviidae; genus Dolichotis; species Dolichotis patagonum. The sequence continues at coordinate 28,457 of PVJX010002701.1, forward strand.
TGCATGTGTGTATGTACACTCCTAGGGTAAGTATCCTCAGTTATGCATAAATGGGATCTTCCGCAATGTGCCTTTTTGAGTATATGACACTGCAGGTGTGTTTCCAGGTCAGTAAATGTAGAATCACATTTTAGTCTGAAAAGTCACATGCCCACCTATCTTCGGTATACCACAGTGGACCTTCAGCCTGTCTGAGTTGAACTGTGATGGGTGTTTCTGTGTGGAGTGATAGCTGGCCTTTTGCTTGCCTGGGCTGTGCTGGGCCATATATAAACTAATGCAATACTGTTAATGTACGTAAGTAATCCAACTTTACTTTTTAATATTTTAATTATAACATAAAGAGAGGACAGGTAGGCTGCAGGCTCAGCGTGCCTACTGCAGGTTTTTGTACTTAGGCTCTTGGTCATAAAAGGGACATACTCAAAAGATAATGGTAACTGGGGTAGAATTTCCAATGTATTTTATTTAATCTCTGGACTATGGAGGTGACTTATCTCTACTGTAAAGATGATAAAATTGTGATATAGGATACAGTTAAGAAATTTTCAAAGGTTACCCAGTAGGGGAATGCATGAGCTGGTATTTGTTGTCCAAAATATCTTTTTTTCTAATGTCAGGAATTGAGTAATGGGCCTGATGCATGTTAAGCATACACTCAAGCACTGAGCTATATAGCTCCAGCACCAAAATATTGGGCCTTATAGTTTTTCAGGATATTTTTTGGGGTCTAAAGTTGTACTTTTCTTTGAGGATATCAGCAGCCCTTTTTGTCTATGACTGTCAATGTGCCTGGAATGTTTGAGTGAATGCTGACCATAGGATCTAAAAAATAATGATGCTATCTTGGGAGTCTGGGCCTGGTGTTTTCCTGCAGAGTTTGACTTACATATCTGTAGGCAGCCGAGGTGGAGCATCTCACCTCCTACTATCAGAAATCAAGCTGATTCAGCGTTTGTGTACAATCCCTGATCTGCCAGAGCCCTGGTGCCTACTGACGACCTCTTCTCTGGTGCACTAGGAACTCCATTTTGTTCCTTAGTCCTGTTTCCTAAGCAGAAGCTGGGCTCAACTTATTTATTTACTTCTTATTTTACTGCATGCTGCTTGGAAAGAGCCTGGAGGGGAAAAGCATGGATTGTCAGACTTACTTCATCACACTCCCTTTGTCTCGGTTCTCTTCGGCCATCTGAGTTAGTGTGTGAGCGCTTGGTCCAGCTTGTCCCTGGAAGAGGATCGGTCTCCTCACACCACTCACTGCAGCACAGCGGAAGACCAAGAGGCAACTGCTCTCGGGAACTGCACTTGTTCCCAGGTCTCACTCCTGAGGCTGTCCTTGCAGTGGCTGAAACAAGCTCTGAAGTCTTTATTGGCTAGTTTTGTCTGTTAAGCATTTGATGAATGATTTTTTTGTGGTTGTTATTCCTTTATTGGATATTGCTCCGTTTTTATTTGTGGAAATTAGTGGTGCCCTACATAGACTGCAGTCATTGATGTAGGAGTCTTTCTGCTCTTGAGAATTCACTCCATTTTAACATTTTTCTTGTAGGTCTGTAAGTATTGGACTGATTCATAATTTAGCAATCTCTGATAGGCTGTGTGCATCTGAGTGCTTTTTTGCAGTAATGAGAGGGTAAAATTGTAATCTCTTATCTAAATTTTTCTCTCCTTGCTTTCTGCATATTCTTAGTAAAAAGTTGGAAACATGACAGTGATAGGTGTATCCTCCTTTAGTCTGCTTTCATTTTATAGCACATAATTGTTCACCTTCCTATCCCTGCACCATTAGTACTGTTTGCAGCTGTTTTAGTCTCGAGAGCTGGACAGGTGGAACTAGTAGTATTAATACAGAAAACGTTTTGATTATTTCCTCTGCTCTTGTTTTCCTTGAATAGTGCTTTTCAATCTATTGGATTCTCTCGATCCCACCCCATTCACATTTCTCATATTCCTGATCCTAACTCAGAATCCTTGGGTTCTGTCTGAAAGTAGACATCTAGGCTTTTGTTATTAATCTTTCTTGGAACCCAGGGAATCAAATTTATAGGTGGTGACTTAAATATTAGATACATAGAAAGAGAATGTATTATATTACAAACACCTTACAGCAGTAAGTTCTTCAGAAATGGTGTAACTTAAATGTGTAAGTTTAAAATTAAAAAATAAAAACTGTAGCTGCACAGGCAGTTAGTTGTCAGGGTTCCCGTGTGCCCTTGGTCCTGGCTCTCCTTATGCTAACATCTTGCAGGACTGCAGTACAATACTGCAGTCATGAAGAAATGCAGGTAAGGTGCGGAACTCTAAGGACCTGTCCCATTGCTCCTGTGCACCCACGCTCTCCCTGTGCTGCCTCCAGCATACCTTGACCTTGGGCTGTCACTAACCTGCTGTCCCTTTCTACAGTTTTTATTTGTTATGAAAATTGCAGTCATGCACTGCTTTTTATGTGACTGGAAGTTTTTATTTCTCTGGTGAATATCCATGGATATTAATTGCTTTGTGGCCTGATAGTTGTATGTTTAGTGTTAAAACTGCAAAAGTGTTTTCCAGAGTGGACACACCATTTTATATTCTCACCAATAGTTGATGAGTGGTTCTCTTCGCGCAGGCTTTAGGTTTGTTTTTGTTTTGTCTTTTTTTTTTTTCAGACATTTCTGTCAAGTGCGTAGCTACATCTTACTAATTGTAGCATGATTTTGCATTCCTAGTAACTCATGATGTTGAACATTTTTTGATGTGCTTTATTTACCACCCACACGTCCTTTTTGGTGAACCGTCATTTGACCAATGGCCATTTTCTAATGAAACTATGTTTTGTCACTAAGTTTAGGGGTTTTTGTATGTTGGTGTCTATGTTACAGGTCCTAGTTCTTTATTTATTAAGTGATTTTTCAGATACTTCTTTTCAGTTACCTACTTTACCAGATAAGCGCAGTTAATATTTATCTGCCTAGCAGACCAACAAATCTCTTTAAAGACAGTGACATTGTTGACAGTTCTGCTGGTAGTTCACAATGTGTGAAGTTTTCAATAGATTTTCTTGCAGGGATTTTTGGGTGGTTTTTGTCTTTTGGGTTTGTTTGTTTGTTTGGTTGGTTTTGTCTTTTTGAGACAGGGTCTTGCTATGCAGTTCGGGCCAGCCTTGTGCTCACTTTGTAGCCCAGTTCAATTTGCAACAATCCTCCTGCCTCAGCCTCCCGAGTGCTGGGATTACAGGTGTGAGCCACCATACTTGCCTTAAATTTTGAATAGTTTTTAGTTAGGGCATTCTAAACAAAGTGGAAAATAGCCCTAATTTGATGTTCTATAAACAGCTTTGGCTATGTGTATGCATATAGTGGTGAGTAATGTCTGTGAAAGTTGACCACAGCATTGTTTGTGAACATAAGCTTTATAATGTCTCCAGATACTGAAAGGCACTTTGGTCAGGAAAACATTATTTGTGAGTGTTGAAATGACTACACTATTCCAACTGGTGCACGATATACACAGGCTTAGTCCCGATAGCCTGAGTCCCTTAGGTGTTGGGCATTGATTGTATGGAGATCCACCACAGATGTGTTAAGTATTTGATCCTTTTAGAAAAACCTGGGAGACTATAGCATGAACAATTAGTTTTACACCCTCATTTGAGCCGCATTTATACCTCACAGGCATGTGAGGAGCTTAAAGTTAATGACGTTTACAGAGCCCTGTGCCACTTAACCGCACTGTGCTTGTTTCAGTTGTCGGAATCTGCCCTCAGAGACCTCATTGTCGCCACTGTTGCTGTCAAGTACACTCAGTCTAACTCCGTGTGCTATGCCAAGAATGGGCAGGTAACCAAGCTGTCATACCCATCCCAGGGGGACTGTTACTTTACAAAATGATACTCAAAAATCCATCTGCTTCAGGTGCTAGACAGCTTGACAGGGAAAACTTCCAAGTTTTCCTCCTCTGGCTGCGTCAGTGTTTACTCAGCACCTTGGTAGACTGTTAAAGCTAATGATGATTAAGAAGTAGCTTTGGAACCAAGTACTAAAGTTAGTCATTCGCCTCTTGCCGGGAATGTGTTGGCACGTGAATTAGTGGGATGCTAGGAGCTGTTAGAAGGCAGGTTTCATCACGCTGTGGCCCCATTGGTAGAATTTCCAGTGCAGAGGAAGAGAGGAGTGGTGCTCCCACCCGTCAGGCTGTGTTTCTGTAGCTTGCAAACTGTTTCCACGTGCATATCTTATGTTTTCTCCTCCCCCTAGTTCTGGGGATAGGACCCAGGGGTTTGTGGCACTAGGTAAGTGCGTTGCCACCAGGTGACAGCCCCAGTCACTTACACTGTCTGTCTAAAATTTTTGAGCAGAAAAACTGCTAGACTCAGAGTGAGCCTGATCTTTAAAAATCAGAATTACTGAGGTGTAATTTGTAAATGCACAGTTAGCAGTTTTCACAAATTACACACTTGTGTGATCAGTGCCACAGTTGAGGTACAGATCGTCCCCACCTTAAAATGTCTGAACTTAAACAGTGCTTTGGTTTTAGGATAGAGTGAAAGTACACTCATGTTACCATTCTTTTTTTACTCTCAGTACAGTATAAACTGTATGAGGTGTTCAGCACTTTATTATAAAATAGGTATTGTGTTAAGGTGGTTTGGGCTCATTGCATAGACTTAAGTACAGCATGTAAAAGGTGGGCTATGCTAAGAGCGATGATGTTTGCTAGGGTAAGTTATTTAGTTCGTTTTTGACTTCAGATGTCTTCGGCTTACTGTGGGTTTATCAGCATATAAACCCACTCTAAGTTGAAGACGATTTATACTTACTGTTTCTTAGTATACTAACTTACCTCCTTGTATCTAAGTCATTGGATGCAACATTGAGCTGGTTAATCACTAAGGTTCTCCTGTCATTAATGATAGGAGATATCATTATAATTATTAATTATAAAATTAATAAAATTATAAAATTATTAATCATAATTTTAAAATTGACTTTGCTCAAGGTTCAGGACAAGGAGCCCTTCTTACAGTGCCTCCAGCTTGTCTCTTGGAATTTGTTAAATTATTTGGCCCACAAATTGGGGCAGATGGATGTTCATTAGCATAATACCTAGAAGACCCTTTCAGGAGTTCAGTCACTGCCAACTGCTAAAATTGTCAAACTCTAGTAACAGAGTTGCAGGAGGTGGCAGCTACTGGGGTCCTTGGGATGAGGCTGCATGCAGAATGAGGCTTCACTGTTCATGTCATTGGAGAAGAGTGCATTGTCAGAGGAGGTGTTCATTGTGTGTCTGTGTCCCTCAGGTTATTGGCATTGGAGCTGGACAGCAGTCTCGGATACACTGCACACGCCTTGCAGGGGATAAGGCAAACTGTTGGTGGCTTAGACACCACCCACAGGTGCTTTCAATGAAGTTTAAACCAGGAGTGAAGAGAGCAGAAATCTCCAATGCCATTGATCAGTATGTGACTGGCACCATTGGTGAGGTAAAAGGCTTGTCGTTGAGTTCTGGCCAAACTGGGGTGATAATCACACTTTTATGTGTAACAGATTGCACGTATCCACAGAGAAAAAAGGGTATTTTTCTTGAAATTCTGTATTCTCTAAAATCGTTAACCAAGTCTTAACAGCAGTTCACTGTTCTGTGCTGTCTTATTTAACCCCATTGTTTTCACCCCGTTGTGAAACACAGACCTGCTCTTTTTTTAAGTGGCAATTGGTTTAGTTTTGTATGATTGAATGTCATACATGCTTTTCATGACAAGGAGTTTTTCACCCATTTCGAGGTGTCTCTTGTCAGGCAGAGGCTTGCTGATGACAGGTGTGTGTCCAACATCAAATACAAATTACCTGGTATTTTCTACAAGGGGCACTAACAACCCAGTGTTTTTCTTACCTTTCATATTTTTAAACATCTTCTGTTTTGAAGAAGGTGTGTGGGGAACATTAAAATTGCAGACTTCAAGGAAGGCTGCTAGAGAAAAAGATCTGGCCCAGTTTCTAGACACAGCAAGTACCTGAGAAAATACTGGATGGAAAATAAGAGGTGTGGTAGTCAGAGATCGGTGATTGGTGGTCTTCAGAAGAGGTGAACTGTGCTGTCCATTCGGCACCAGGAGGCCCCTCTTGGTGAGGAGGGAGGCTGCAGTGTGCCTCTAACCTGAAAGTACTTTACACGTCATTCTATTTTTACTTTACTATGTGGATTTTTCTGTTTGATACTACCTGGCCAATGCCTGCTGATAGTCTGGGAAGAATCTTTCCATATGTACAAGAATAAAACCTTGTCAAAATGAAACAGAAGCACATTTTAAAATAGAAGTGTTGTGTCTGTCTGTGCTGCTCTAATGGAATGCCACAGGCTGAGTAATTTAAACAATAGAAATTCACTTCTCATAGATTTGGAGGCTGAGAAGCCCGAGATCAGTGTGCCAGCAAGTTTAGTGTCTGCTTTCACTATGACACCTTGTCACTGCATCCTCTGGAGAGGACAGATGCCATTTTGTAGATACTAATCCATCAGAGCCCTTGTAATCACCCCCTAAAAACCTCACCTCTAACACTGTCATATTGGAGATTAGGCTTTATGCTACATTTTAAAGAGAACTCAGAGTTTTACACCTTAGCAAATACTGGAACTTTGTTTGGATTTCTTGATAGCTAACTTAATAGCTAGTTAGCTAGCTTAATAGTTAGCTCATAGTTGTTGGATAGCTATCATCTGTTTCCCAGATTCAGTATGGAGGGTAACTATGAAAAGTCATATTTGGAATGTGATTTTCTGTTTACTTTGATAGGTTTTGAGGTAATAGATTTAACTTAGAGATTCAAGAATATTTGAAATAAACTGATTTAGATAGTCAAATGATAGTTTTTATTTGAAATTTAGAATTTTCTTCCTTAATAAGACTATTTTTTTAAAAATCAAAGATCTTATAAAATTAAGAGCCTTAGATGTTTCATTATTTACAATTCAGAAGTCCTAGACAAAAAATGCCATGTTCTGGCTTGGGATTTTTATCAGTCAGGTACAACTAAAAATGGGGTGTGGGATTAACCGTCCATGTCACTCACTGCCCCCACAGGGTGAAGATCTGGTGAAGTGGAAGGCACTGTTCGAAGATGCCCCTGAGTTACTCACCGAGGCAGAGAAGAAGGACTGGGTGGACAGACTGAGTGAGGTTGCCCTCAGCTCTGATGCCTTCTTTCCCTTCAGGGACAACGTGGACAGGGCTAAGAGGGTAAGCAGGACACGGTGTGCCTTTGCGTGGACCAGAGCATTGTGTCGAATGATTGCAGAAACTTGATTTTTGTGGTTTGTAAGCTGTGAAGAGTTGTATATTAGAGCTGTGACAATGTGATATAAATCAGTGATAAAATTATTTGGCTTCTCCATTTGATGTGGGGATAACTCAAGTCTCATTACTGTACCTTTTTTTTTTTTAAGAGAAACAGATTTGTTAGGTAGAGTTAAAAAAAAAAAAAAAAAAAAAGAGTACACACTCAGAAAATAGAGCTCAGGTCCTCAAGAGAAAGCTGCCTGTTTTGCTCTGACTGGTTGAGTCATTTTTGGTGTATGCTTCTTGGAGGGGGATTTTGAGTTTTGCAGGTTTTTACCTCTAGTTGTGTTTTGAAAATCAATACTGATTTTTCCCTCAGAGCGGTGTGGCCTACATTGCAGCTCCTTCTGGTTCCGCCGCCGACCAGGTTGTGATCGAGGCGTGCGACGAGTCGGGTCTGGTCTTGGCTCATACGGATCTTCGGCTCTTCCACCACTAAGATTGCCACATGGAAACTTCTCATGCTGGCTAATGTGTGAATGAACAAGTGTGTGAAATTTTGAAAGTACCTTTTTAGAAAGTAAAACATGACATTAAGAATCAGACCTATGGTTTTAGGTAGCCGCGTTTTACTTGTTGTGAAGATAGGTGCTCTCAGCCCCTGCTTGCCCCTGAAACAGGCCAAGGTCTGCACCTCTCCCTTGTGGAGCTCCACTGCACCCACCACACTCCCTGTGTGACACCCGGAAACCTGCAAGGATGCGTCGAGCAGACCATAGGCTCCACGTTTTCCTCATAAGCTTTCCTCTCAGGCAGGCTTTCTTGTCATAGTACTTCTGAGAAGCTTGGTTGTCTGCTTTCTGACAACAGCAGAAACCCCTTGGGAACTGAAACCTTGGTGGATTAGTGAGTCATGCTGACCCTCTGTGGATAATGCTAACGCCTGCTTTCTTCTCTGTTGGTAAAATGTTGCCCATAACTTCAACAGCAGAGATCACCTCTGTGGAACTGCATAAATAAACATAATCAGGCCTTGGGGTGTAGTTTGGTGGCAGAACGTGAGCTTAGCATCATGAGGCCCTGCATTCTTTTCCTCCCACTAAAAATCCCTCCATAGAACCAGAAGAAAGTGATCCATGTGGACGCAGTGTCCCACCCCTGAGCCCTTTCAGTAAACGAGGTGCTGTGATTGTGCGCCCTCCCACATGTGGCCTTGACAGCACATCTGGATTTTACCTGTAGTCAGTGCCAGCCTTTTGCCACTGTTCACCTCAGTAGATGAGTCCTGTCCTCTTCCTGTGTCTTCAGTGTCCCTAAGTAAAAGCTTTTCTGAATGTGTTTAAAGTTCATTTTGTAAGTCATTTATATATTGACTAATTTTTCAGCCTTTGAAAAATATCCTCTGCTATTGAAACGAAGCTGATATGTGTGATCAATAAAAAACTGCATAAAGAATATGTCTTAGTTACTTTTCTTTCCTTGCTGAGACAGAATACTTGATGCCCAAAATTAAGGAAAAAAAGGTTATGTAGCTTACAGGTTTTGGAGGTTTCAGTTCATACTCAGCTGGCACCAAGGCAGGGTGGTGTGGCTGAGGGGCAGCCCTTCATGGCTGCAGGTGACAAGAGCGAAAGGGGAGAAAAGCATGCCTCCTTCCCTCCTTTATATTGCATGCCAGCTCTGCCCCTGGGCAGGTGCAGCATTCACTACCAAGCCCAACTCTAGCCAAAAACCCAGTCACAAATGCTAGACTCAGGATTTAGCTCAGTGACTTAAGCATTTGCCTGGTAAGCTCAAGGTCAAGAGTTCAATCCCCAGTACAAAAAAAATAAAGCACAAATGCTGGACTCCGAGCCTTCAAGGCCTGCCCACCATGGCTGCATGAGGCTTTGGGGGGACATTTAAACACAAACCATAGGTGACTTCCAAGGGTAGGTTATGTGACCTTGTAATCTAAGCCTCAGTTCTCAGATTTCTCACTGCTCTGAAGGCCCTGTTACAAGTTGTAAGCAACCCGCCTCTAGGAGGCAAACCATTCTGCCTTGTGAATGGCCCCTCCTGCCTCAGCGCTCCCACCATATCTGGCTTCCACTTGTCCAGATACCTGAGCCAAAAATGCCCAGTGAAGATTCTCATGAATTCCTGACTCACACAGATACCTCTGTTGTAAACGTGGTTTTGGTGGGGTTTTTGTAGCAGTCTTAGCTACTTTTCTCATTGCTGAGACAAAATACCCCATGCCCAAAGTTAAAGGCAGGAAAGGTTTATTTAGTTCATAGCTTGAGGTTTCAGTCCACAATCAGCTGGTTGCAGGGCAAAGTGGCTCATCGTAGCAGAAAAGGACAAAAGTAACAAAAGCAAAAGCGGGAAACTGACTTGCTTTTATTTTATCCAGACTGGTGGGATTAGGGCAGTGCCAATCCAGTCAGTGGACTGATCCAGCCATCACCCTCAGTCCCAGCACCTTTCATCCTAGCATTGCAGTAGGAATCAGTTACAAACTAGATTCAGTCACCTCTGAGAAAACTCAGGGACCACATGAGGCTTTAGAGGGATCTGTGGACACAAACTATAACAAGCTGTAAATAACTAATACAGATCTAGGCTCATAAACTTACGTGTGCACTTTGTATCCTCCAAGTTACTGATATTCTTTAACTTGACTAAAGCTTAGCATTAAAGGCATAATTTAGTACTGCTCACTACTGCATAGTCTAGCCAGGCCTTCACAGCTGAATCTCTCCATTACTACCCTTTTGAGTCTTTAAAACTTAGTGTATTATGCTTTCACACCTGGGCGGCCATGGTGGAATTTCAGCCCTGCACAGCCCTTGTTCCAGCCACTGGAAGATAGGGATGCAGATGGATTGATTTCTTAATTTGTACAATGCTAGTTATAATTGAGGTGTTTGGGTTACCATGCTTACTATTTGTATAAATGCAGTGAGGCATTAAAAAATGCTAAAAAGGATTAAAATATATAGAGTACCCAATTTAGAATGATTTGAGCTAATTGGCACAAAAATGATAAACATTCAGTAGAATCCATACTTCACACTTTGAACATCAATCTTTTCCCAGCCTCGTCATATGTGGCACAGCAGGAAGCTACAGCTGCCAGCCACACGCTCGGAGTGTGAGCAACTCATGGTGATCAAACTCAAGACCTCGTGCTTGCCAGGCAGGTGCTGTGTTGCTGAGCTCTACCCCTGGTGCAAGCATGCTATTTTAAAATCTCCATCTTGGGGCCGGAGATAAAGCTCAGAGGCACAAGCGCCTGCCTGGCAAGTATTCAAAAATTAAATAAAGTCTTTCTCCTGAAGGGTTCTGGTGTGGGGGCCCCTGCATCTGTTGTGCCCCTCGGTCTCCTGGTTGTGCTGACAGTGTGAGCAGGTTTGCTGGTTTGTCCTCAACCCCAAGGAATTGAGGACAGGTTTGAAAGGGAGCAGCCAAGCAGCAAAACCAAAACCGTCAGGTAGTCACTCCACAATACAACTGCTACAGCAGGCTGTTCTCAGGTTACCCCACTGTCCTGCAGGCCAGTTAGGCCAAGCCACTACCCCTCACAGCCACTGAAAACAGCACCAGCTCGTTCCCTGGGGGCCTTGGCTTTTGCTCCGTAACTCACTGTGTCCTTGTGTGCACTCAGATTGACCTTGGCTGAAGTCACCAGTAGCCCAGGAAGCTCACCCTTTTGTGTGTTTGGACACTGGAACTCATGAACAGTCCTTAATCCAGTTAAAACATTAAACCCTTCAAAGCTGGAGTTAGTGAAAAGCATGGCAATCTCGAATCTGTTATCTCCTTGATAGCAAAGGGCAGCAGATACATAACAAGACAGCTGAATAAAGAATATATTTAAATTGGGGAGCACCTGGAACTCAGGGAAGAAAGAACCCCCATACTCTGTGTGTGCCATCCACTGGAGGCCCCCTTGGGTCCATCTGCTGTTGCCTGGTCCTTCACCCTGCTTTGCTCCAGGTCACTTTTGGAAAGAACCTCGTACTGTGCATGACCATTGCCTGGAGCACAAAACCCTGCAGATTTTTTTTTTTTTTTTTTTTTTTTTGGTGCCTGGGATCAAACTCACAACCTTGTGTTTGCCAAGCAGACACTTACGCTGCTGAGCTACACCCCTGGCCCCATTTTTTTCTTTTATTTTAAAAGGGGTAAAATTTAATACAACAAAACAGGACATAAGAAGGCATAAATCTCAAAGCTAGACAACCAGAGATCTTCACTATCTTATTGTCTCCATGTTTTCTTCCAAATGGTTGTCCATATCTTTGTATACAGAGAGTTCATACACAACAACATAGCCAATCTTTTACAAGGTGTCCAGTTCACTGGCTCCCACTTGCTAAGCAGGGTGGGGGGAGGACACGACCGGGATCGGGGACGGGGCGACATGAGATGTTTGATCCTCAGCCCGCATGCCAGCAGGCTCACAGCCGCTCACCAGAGAGGGCAGGAATTCCTCGTTCTCCCAGCACCCCAGGTCGCTGCATGGTGTGGGTCCCGAGACACCAGGGTCTCTCTCCTGCGGGTCGCTGAAGCCTGCCACACTCACAGCCACTATTTCTTTCTGATGAATTGACCATTACATTTTCCAAAGTTCTAAAATGGCCAACAGACCACAGAAAGAATTCTCTTCAGGCTCCTGTTTGAGACCAGCAGCTACAGCAATCTGCTGGCCTTGATTCAGGGCCAGACCCTGCAGATCTTTATGCCCCACTGCCTCCCATTCTTAGACACTAACCCTTATTTTTGCAGAACACGGCTGGGCTCAAGTTTATCTTAAATTGTAATAAACGTTACAGAAAAGTCGTGAAAAATCTGTTTGAAGCATAACTTGGGTACAGGGGATTAAACCCAGGGCCTTCAGATTGAGCCCTACCCCAGCCCAGTGGTGCCGACCTTGTTGCATGCATGCTGCAGCAGGCTGTTGGTGTTGTTTGACACCAACAGCCTGCTGCAGCACGCTTGAAAGCTCTAAAAGGTCCACCGGTCATCCCTGCCCTATCCCATTTTTGTTTGTTTTTGACACAGGACCTAAGTCACTGAGTTGCCCAGACTCGGTTCAAACCTGCAATCCTCCTGTCGACCTCCCAGAGTGGTGGGGTAACGTATGTGTGCACCACTACACCTGGCCAAAGAATAATTGTTAAACACTGAATCAGCAGCACTGCAGTCAAGGAACAGAACTTTGCCAACAGCAGCCCCTACATCCCTGTTCTTAATCACGGCTCCATCTTCCCCTCCAGAAAGGTATTTCTGTGCCTTTTAGCATAGTCACCTTGCACTGCTGCTCAGCAGCTGGGTAAGGAGGTGCAGGCCTAAATCCCTGGGAGTTTGCTCCTTGCGCAGAGTGGAGACTTGATTCACTCCTTAAGGAGGCTGAAGAGCTCCTAGGGAAACGCCCGCCCATTCCCTGGAGGGAGGCTTTCAGGCCCAAAAAAGGGTCTGCAGAGACCCTTCTCTGCTGCTCACAAGGCCGACCCAGTGAGATTCACCTGGCCTTTCCGGCACTTCCTACCTGGAGGAGCAATAGCATTCACCTCTGCGTTCTCTGAAAAGAGATCACTTAAAAAAGTACCACCTGGGACATGCTACATGCTGTTCGGGCAAAATGCTGGTTACTTTCAAATTGCTTCTGTGTAACATAGAAGTGGCAGGGGGAAGTGATATGTCTAGATGACTATGAAAATTTCTAAGTGTGTATTTATGTGTGCTTTGACCTCAGTTTCCAAAGTGGTAGCCAAAAACGTTCTGAATCTTTCGATTTACCTGTTTTGCCACATCTCACAACAAATGAAAAAGTATTAGACATTTTCTGTAACTAAAGTGGCATCTTTCACGTCTACCAAAATAAAAGCCAACATTTTAACCATTCTAAATGGTTAGTGGTTTTGTGTATATTCACAATGTGTGTGTCTATCTAGCTCCCTAACACTTTCATCATCCTAAAATTAAGCTTTATTCCTATTAAACACCCCCAACCCTCTAAGGTTACCCTTTAGCTTTTTTCTGTTCCTGTGGGTTTGCCTATTCTGGACATTTCACATAAATGGGATCCTGTATCAACCTTCATTTTTGGCTTCTTTTAGCATAATATTTTGAAGGTTTGTGTTGCCAAACGTATCATACTGCATTTTCATACACAATACTCTATCATATGTGTATACCACATTTTACTTAGCGATCCATGGATTGACAGAATTTGGGTTCTACTTTATGATATTATGAATAATGCTGCCGTGAACATGGATGTACAAGTTTAATGTGAACATGTGTTTTCTTTCTCTGGTTATCTACCTAGGAGTGGAATTATGCTATCATAAGATAATTACATTTAACTTCTTGAGGAGTCGACAGACTGCTTTTTATAGTGGCTGCACCATTTGATATTTCTGCCAGCAATGTATGAGGTTCCAGTTCCTCCACCAAAGTGACACATTTTTACATTAAAAATAGCTTTTCACTGTTTGTCTCAATGTGAGCATGAGAGGTGGGTGCCCTGGCCCAGTCAGTGTGTCCTCCTAGAGTGAAATGGCAGGTTCTGGAGTTCTATGGTGCCGGGAGCACCTTGGCAGTTTTCGATTGACCTAAGGGAGCCTGCTGTGGGCAGCTCACAGAGTGGGTGGCTCAGGCCCTGGTGAGAGCAGTTGTTGATGTGCTGCCTCATGCAATCTTAGCACTAATTTCAAGTGGTTTTTTTTTGGGTGGGGGGGGTCGAGTTCCACACAAGAGCTATTTTAGAGACAAATTTGACTCCTCCAATTGTTAAAGCCTATACATCTCTTAAAGAGTAAGTAAAAAGAAATTCAAGGAAATATAAAACATGCTTTAATATCTCATGCCTGACTCTACTGAGGAAATGTTATAAAAAGAATTTCCCATCTGGGGCTGTTGGCTAAAGCACCATTTCTCTTGGTTTTATTGCTTACAGTATTTTCTTCTCTTCGTTTGTAATTCATATGGATTTTTGTTTGCAACTCAAATAGAATAGTTTAATGAGGATATGGAACGGGACAACGCAGTAATGAAAATGACTCTCATTTCCATCAGAAGTGCCACAGACTTGAACTTTCTTAGTTTGCACGAGGTTGTATTTGTGCTGCTACTGCTGCTGCCTTTGCCTGCCTTCTGGCAATATTCAGATGTCCCCAAACATGAGAAGTCCCGGCTGTGACCTTTTTTATTTTTCCAATATTGAATTGTATCCTGTGCAAATGAGATTTTTTAAAATTGTAGCCTGCCTCTTTCCCTACCGCAGTAATGGGAACTTACTGAATAGCTGGCAATTTCAGCACTTAAATGTGCTGATGTGATGTTTCTTAATCACTTTAATGAGTTTCAAACAACTAGGAATGGAATAGAATTTTCAATGGAAATATAATTAAATAGAAAAAGTCATTTCCTACACTTGTAATTTCTACCTGATCATTTCTTTATTCACCTCCCTAGAAATTGTGTCCTATGGGCTTATAGTGATATTATTATAGACTAATTTGCATAATTCATTTAGGTCATTAGAGCTGAAAACAATATAAGTACACACTAAATTTCATTATAAATCATGTACAGCAAGCACAGTTAACTTATTTTTCTTTTTAAAGACATAATATTTATTAGCTTTAGCTTATTTTTCTTAAAATTGTCCTTTTCTTTCTCCTAAATTCAGATTTGTCTTTTAATTACACCTTTTTGATGGTAAAGTCCAGAGTCTTGGTCTGTATTCTGCTAAGGAAGACTCATCTGACCTGATTTTCTCTTGAAAATCAAAACGGTAAAAGCCTCCTAATGTAGATGCTAAATATGCAGCCAACTTTATACATGGTAAATCATCTCAAATGTATTATTTTTAAACGAATGATCCACGAGGAAATCATTTTTATATTTTTTGCCAGATATTTATTGATATACCTTTAATGACCCTACATAAAGGTGCTCTTTTACTAAATAATAATCAACTATTTCTTGTGTTCCTATTTACCACTCTGAAAATCAGTCTTTTGGTACCTGGAATCCAACTTGGGACCTTGCACTTGCCAGGTAGGCATTTTGCCACTGAGCTACATCCCTGGCCCTGTTTGAGACAGGGTGTTGCTCTGTAGCTCAGACCATCCTTGAGCTCATTAGGTAGCTCAGGATGGCCTCAAACTCATGGATCATCCTGCGTCAGCCTCCCAGCTGCTGGGATTTTAGGTGTATGTGAAAATCAGTTCTGTTTTGTTTTTAGTACTGAGAATCAAACTCCAGGCTGTGTGCTTGCCAGGCAGACGCTGTGCTGTTGAGCTATATCCCCGGACTGGAAATCAGTTTTAATGGGCTTTTTTTGTCTTGTTTTGTGTGCTGGCAAAGGGGAGCAAACCCAGGGTCTCAGGCACTCTAAGTCAGTGCTCTACCACTGAGCAACACCCCCAGCCATGAGCATCAGATTAAATCCTAATACTTTTCTGTTTCCCCAATATGAAATTGAAAGTCTAGGAGTGAGCCAACTGTTCAGTCGGGAGTTACCACGTCATGAGGAAAGTGTCAGCTGGCAAGAATTAAGACAAGTTAGACTGATGTTATTGTACAACAGAAGACCAAAGTACCGTAAAACAAAACCTCTCTAAACTGTACTAGTCCAGGAGCTTTCACAGACCAGTCATCCTTTTCTTTTCCTTGCAAATAATCTACATGAATAGATGTTTATTCAATGAGGAAGGAAAGGAGAAAGGAGGAAGGGAAGAGTTATAATAGAAGAGAGCAACTGAAGGTCGCTTCAATTGTGCTTCTAAAGCACATTTAATAAACATTTCAGTCCATTTAAATCTGTTAAGGCAGAAAACAAAAAGCTATCTCCAACACTGAAGAGATGAAATGACAGAAACGAATTTGTTTTTACAGTGACAGGCAGAAAATCTCATACAGAGATCACCCAAGAATTAGAGGGCCTGGCACATCATGGATTTTCAGATGTTGGCTGAATTGAAAAGGAACACTCGTGAGGATTAGTCTTTTGTCCCCAAATACCTTATATAGATAGAATGACTTTCATGTTGTGGAATGTAAATCTTTTATTAAAACAGTTGTCTTTCCACAGTAGTAAAGCTTTGGCAAATACAGTATAAAAATAATCACCAACCATCATTATTACCAAATTCCTCTTATCAACTGCATACTGTCTTCAATACAATTTTTTCTATATAAAAATACTGGGAAAAATTGATAAATAAGAGGTAAGAGAAAGATATCTCTAGGCAATTATTAGGATCATTTGGAACAAGTGAGAACTGTGGATATTTTGAATACCACAGTAACCTGGACATGCCATTCCTTGTACAGTATTGTAAGCCAGACAGTTAAATGAAAGCAGAAGTGTTTGGGTAACTTTCCCTGTACTTAAAATTTTGGTAATATCATTCCATACATTTGGCATCTTGGTTGGTACATATGCTCCCTGCTGATCCCAAACCAAATCACACTGAGAATCATTTCATTTAAAATACTGAGCGGTATTGAATATTCTGAAGCATAAGAGGCAACATCCTGCCCTCGTTTACGAGAAACATCTCAAAACACTCCCAGGTGACACTTGGAGAAGCTGTGAGGTGAGCTGAAGCTGGAGAACTTACTCCAGAGCAAAAGGATAGAAAGAAACTCTCAAGGATGGGATCTGCTAAAATCGCTCCAGTTTAGATGGACTTTGGCAGAGAGACATGCTTGGTCCTTAGGGTGCAGATATTACTCTCTGGAATCTTCTCTGTCAGCCTGGACGTCTAATGGCATGAAGCACTCGATTGGACAGTTGACATTCTGTTACAGTGGAAGAAGAAAAACATTAGTGGCAAATACACTAACGTGTATAGAAGAAAGTTTTAAGATGACTCTTTCTAGAAAGGACACTGCCTCTGGCAACTAAAACACTGAAGGGTATACTGAGTGACAGAAAATGTTCAAGAGCTGGACAGCATTCTAGGATATACAGTAAAGTCATTTATGAGATTTAAAAAAATAACCACTTGGTTCATTTAGAAGGAAAGTGGACAAGCACGCGGACTCCATGCTTTGTACCTGCTTGCAGTTAGGGAGACACTGGGGGTACAAACACACTTACGGTGTTCGTTCTCTGGTGGTATCTCTGTGTATACTGGCCGTAGGTGTGGCCAGTGGAGCCTTCAGGACCAGGTTCAGCCCCAGGTCTGCGGCAGGAGTCACAGCGCCAGCCCTGAGAGGAGAGGCAGGAAGTCAAGAAGGGTTTGTGATAATTTGATGGCATGAGGATTTAGTGCTTGTGTTAAGGGAGAATTTGGGCTCTTATACATTGGCAAAACATAAGCAGTTAATCACCAAGGAAGCTTTGGTGATGATCTCATGTGTTTATACCCTTTAGAATGCATTTTGGTTTATTACCATATCTTACACTGTCTACTTCTGCTTTTTCTTTCTCCTGAAATGTCCTTTCTTTCTGTCCAAACCCTACTATTATCCAGTCCCAACTTCCTCAAGATTTCTGCACTAGATAATGGAGGTTTTCCTAGAATCTTGGTACTTTTAAAAGGGACTTCAGATGCCTTGAACAAACACTGTCACCATTCACAGACCAAGAGGAATGACTTGCTTGGAGTGAACAAGAAGTCACACAAGGGTCCATGGGTGGGGATGGGGCTGCCACCTGGTAGCTGGGGTGCCTCTGGCCATGGTCCATCCACTGCATTACATGGCCCTCCTTTCCCAACCTCCCTGGTCAGCAATATTATAGCCTGCAATTGGCCAGAGGTTAGATGAGAGGAGCGATGGGAACAGACCACAGTGGGAATAGACCACAGGGTTCCAGCTGGAATGCAAGGAAACAGATATTCTCTTTTTCTGTTATTTTTAAACTGCCAAGAGGAGGAACTGAAACTAAAGGTGACTCAAGTCCCCCTTAGCAGGACCCTCAGAGAAAAGTCAATGCAAGGGAAGGCATATGCAAGGTGACAGGTTGCGATGCCTCTTAACGCAACAGCTCTAGAAAGCTGGCAGAATGGGGACTTCACAATTATGCAAGCTGTTTTAGCCTAACGTCACTTGAATGGGATTTTCCTCTTACTTCCAAAAGAACCCTAAATAATACAATCACTTCTTTATACTGTCATGTCAATATTTCAGACACATTTCTCCATGTAAGAGCCTCTTTGCCATAATACCTAGCACAATATGGGTAAATACCTACTTCCAGAATCAGTGAGTGTTCCTTTCCTGTAAAGATGTAAGTTTTCACTCCTGTCTTAAGTGTTTCAGTTAGCACATTAGAACAGAGTAGGTATCACACATGAAAATTTCATGTGCGTAGTTAACAGGGAGACGCTGAAGTGCAACAAAAATCCAGTTCCCAACAAATCCATTCCTCCTCCATACTTTTTTATATCAAGACGACAGTTCTATGGTCAGTTTTCATGGTGGGTGAGGAGCAGGCTCCTCATGTACTGGAATTTGGGGAGCCATTGGAGAGGGCCTGGCTACACTGAAGAACTAAACTATTATGTTCTATTATTTGAGTTATGAGACTCAGGTCTTTCTGAATTATAATGAGAGAAAAGCACAACATTTTTTGTTCATCTGAAGAAGGGTATGTGCTAGAAATTGCTGAGGAATGCTGGCTTAAATAATAGACTTCCAGGGCCTTCCATAAATAACCCTTCTCTTCTTTCCATTTGATTTTGTACCAGGAGGCACCAGGCAGGGGGCTGGCTCACTGGAGCGCCCCCTTCCTACCCTGAGGGGTGTGCTCACCATCTCTCTGCTTTATTCCCTCCCCAGCCAACTCTTAGCCATCCTAAACCCCAGCAGCTCACATTTCTCTTTCCCATGCTGCCTTTCTTGCTGATTCCAGACTACCTGGAACTGTATCTGTCAAGTGTCACCCCAAGATCTTAACTTGATTAGCTTGACTTCACAGTGGCGTGCACTAATTTAATGTCCTTGACTGTATCATTAAGAGCCAGGGCCACTTCTCATTCAGTTTGTCCTGTCTGATTTGCCCTGGGAAAGAGCTATATAGCAAGGGTCTGATTTGGGATAGAGAGAGGGCAATGAGTAGTGGCATTTTCTTAGACCCAAGGTATTATTTAACATAGTTGACAACAGTGCCACAGGGATACCTGTCCATCAGCATGGAGCTGGACACTCAGCACCACACAGCGTTTCCCACTTCAGGTGGTGAAATGCAGAACAGCCTGGATACACACGGCATGGGGAGGGGGACAACTTCCTGGACCCCTCGCAAGAGGCGCTGCTATATCTGCTCATGCCTCCATGCAGGAGCCTCCTCTGCATCCTGTCTTAAGTTTCGGGGAGTCTGGCATGCCCGAACTTACCCGCTGGCCTCCAAAGCAAGAGCAAGTGCAAATGGCACCAAGGTATTCCTTCTGCCACTGTTCTCCTACGTGGTATGTCTTCCCGTCATCGTAACACGTTGCCTCATCTAGACGCAGGCACAAATCAGAAGCGTGCGTCAGACTGAGAGCAATAATGCAAATTTGACTTGATACAAGGGTAGGTTCTAATTCTGTCCTAAATTTCTATCATCACACCCCAAATCTCACAAATTTCCATCACTCATCCTAAGCAAGGTACTGCTATATAGATCTTAGGACAGCATTTCAAAAAACTAAATACCATAGCTTCAGTGGAAAGACAGAAATCACATTTCAGAAGCTGAATCTACAGACCAGCAGAGCTCCCTTGTAACACTGCTCTGCAGACAATCGTCAATCATCAGAATACTTAGGTTAGAAAAGTGCTAAAGTTCCTTGTAGTAACATTAAATCATGACTCATTTTTGAAGCTTGTCTCTGGCTTTTCCAAATCAAAAGATTAACAAACCCACTGTTGAGTCATCAAGGAGACCTCAGGTCTCTAATCGATCCTGTGAATAAGAGCTACAGCACCGTCATAAACGTTAGAGCACTTAATAAAGCACTAAAAATGATCTGCGATGACATACGAGGGTCACACTTGAATTCTCCTTTTCCGTTCCCGAGACAGGTGCAGCTCATCATCTGCCCATTTTCTCCCTGGCGATCCCACTTCTCTCCAATCTTGTAGTTCACACCATTGTCGTGGCACCATTCTGCAGGGGAGGGGAAATCGCAGAGTCACTCATGTTTCACAGTCATTCGTGTACTCACAGTACACCGGTCATGTCAGAGGATTCTGAAAATCCCGTATCTGGAAGGAGTGGTGAGGGGAAGATCACAGTCCTCACCAATGGACCAATTATTTGGCTGGATTTATGCACAGTATTTCTATTTAATATCCTCTCAACCATTTTAACATTTGTTTTGCCACACTATGATGAATGTGATCATTATATATACCTAAAATGTACCAATAAAATCTAATTTAAAAAATTTATTTTGCCACAATCGTGGCATATGACTGACTTTCACTTGAATTCTCATTATTAAGGTTCACAGTTGTCAAAAACTAAAGCAGGACTAAAGTAGCCTTTTAGGGATAAAAAAAAAATTACTTTTGGATTTGACAAAACCCAAGGTACAAAGTAGTTCAGTTAAATTGCAAACAAATCATCTGGTTCTATCTGCTACCACTTGTTTCACATAAATAATAAAAGAATAAACCCAAGTAACAAAACAAAAACAAAATGACAAATCAATGGTTATTATTCCTATAAACAGAAGACTGGCTGAAGAACGCCTAGAAGTCCCAAGTACTACATCTTTATTACACATAAAAGAAAATGTTTTTATCTCCAAGATTTATGCTGAAAGGAACACTTCTTAGAAATTTATATAACAATGCATTTCGTCTTCCGTCTTACCAACAATTCCATCCTCATACTGCAAGAAAAGGCATTAGACAACGATGACATCCAAGCAAACAATCAATACATCAAACCAAGTACTCACGTAAGTGAACTTATAGCTCTGACTGTTCAGTGCACCTAAGTACTCACACAGGTAAAAAGAAAATATCCAGACCTGAAAGCAGTTCAGTTTCCTAACCCAGCCCTGTATATGACCCCTCTTGTGTCTGCTTTTCTGTTTGCAGAAGGCTAAGGACAGAAGTCTGTGCTGGAAAATACCTGTTGGGTTTTACCAGTAAAATACTTTGAGGAAATTTTTAAAAATGTGTTATATTTCACTTGCAAAGAATACAATTCTACAAATGTCCATAGGAGGTTTCTCTATAAGGAACAGTAGTTAACACCTATAAAAATGAACCAGTTGTCAATAATGATTGTATCTCCCAAACACAAATAAATGAAAAGTTACACATTCTAATACTAAATTTCAAAGCATAACAGATAATTGCTAGGATCATTCTAGCTAGAAATAGCTGAAAAATTAAAATGACTTTTTAATTTCAAAATTAAGTGGATTACCTGTATTCTTCCCTTTGTATTACTAGAAATGTTCAAGTTTTCTAGGTTGTGTGTATGTGTGTGTGATGTACTTTTTTATGGTATGTGTGTGATTTGTGTGTGTCATGTAGGACTATGTGTACTATAGGATGTACGATTGATTTGTGTTGAAAGAATGTTTTCAGTGGAGCCAGGTATGGTGGCGCACGCCTGTAATCCCAGCACTGGGGAGGGTGAGGCAGGAAGATTACTGCAAATTTGAGACCAGCTTGGGCTACACAGTGAGTTCGAGGCCAGCCTGAACTGCATAGAGAAACTCTGTCTCAAAAACACACACACAAAAAATGTTTATAAACAAAAATGTTCACCTCTCACCTCACTCAGCACTAAAGATTAGATGATTTGAGATTTTTTTTCTGTGTCTGAAACTCTTAATTAAGCCTAGTTCTAGAGAGTTTGACTTTATTGATTGGATACTGCATAAAAGAAAATTTTGCAAATCATAACCACTGCAAAATTGTTTTTTAATTAATAGTTGTAGTAGCACACAGCCCTTGAAATGAAGCAATATTCAACAAGTAAAATTTCCCATCATTTTTCTATGATGCAAAATATTACTTTGAGCAGAACAGAATTCTCCTGTTTGCTGCATGTTTAGAAGTACCTGTGTCTACCAAACATGCCCCACTGGTCCATGAGTGCAAACGCATGGAATGGGAAGAGATGAAGGAAAGGGTGGAGGAAGAAAGCAGGCTACTCACTAGATGAATCGCATCTGAAATGACCACTGCCAAAGCCTAAGCACTGGCACGTGAGTTTAAAGCCAGATTCAGACAGTCGCTCCCACTCCTCTCCGATGGCATAGTGGGAAACTGTGTAGGGGTCAAAGCAGGAGTCATCCGTGGGTTGGTTCAGGCCTTCGTTGACTATGAAGAAAAGGGGGGGAAAATACAAGAGACATCATATTGGTGGTTTTGGACCAAAAGAGGGAATCAGAAGCATTTTATACAATGACTTAATCTAACTCCAGAATTCCAGTGGCCCTAAGCAGCATTCGTCGTTCTGATAAACAGAGCCTGAGTGTAGCCACTGGACACTTGAAAAGAGCCCGTACTACATTTTCTGTCTTCTGTACAAAAAAATGAACATTTCTGGTAAGTCTACTTTGTAGAAAATGTTACAGGTCCTGGGCAATTTAAGCTAGAGAAGAGGGTGGTGGCGTGTCTCTTACCAGTACCAGGGTGACCTTGGGCCAGGTGCTTAGCATCTGCCCACCTCTCTTCCCCCATCTGAACTGTAAGGACAATGAAAATATCTCCATCTCCTAGGACTCTTGTGAAGATTACACAGAGCCTTGAATTCAGTGCTTGCCTTCTGTCAGATATAGAAGCACTCATTAAATTAAGAGTAATTATTATTGGATACTGTGCTTATAATGTAAAAATCTTAACATTTTATATACCTTTATGTGATAGTCACTTTTTAAAAGTTTTTTTTTGGGGGGGGGCTGGGAATTGAATTCAGGGCCTTGCCCTTGCCAGGCAGGTGCTTTGCCACTGAGCTACCTCCCTGGCATGATGGTCACTTTTACTATTTCGTTTTTTGCATAATCATTCAGAAACCCTACATTTTGCACATTGTTGTTCTATTAGTAAGACTGCTATATTTTATCAATAAAACCAACTGTTCCAAATAAGGAACAGGATATAGATATAGATGACTTAAGAATAAATAGTGTAGTCTTAGCATGCTACCTAAAATCTTATTTCTTTATGTCTTCAGGAGAAAAAACTTATTTTAAAATAATCTGTTTAAATAAAACATGCCTCAAGGTTCTCTCCAAAAATTAAGTAAGATAAATTATTGACTTTAAATCCCACAGTGTACGCTTCTGTAAAAATCAAAGATGAAATGCAATAGATATTTTAAATACCTAACATTTCAAAAGCCATGACCCTGGAAGAAAACAGTATTTTAGAAAACTGAAAAGTCTGAAATGTTTCAGAGGTAGGAGAACCTGGCCAGCATAAAAAATATTGCTACTGGGAATGAGGAATTGGAAAGAAAATGAAAAGAGTTAAATGGGGTGCTGCTACTCTAAAAATATCCAGAGGTTAAAATTCCACCATAACAAAAGTTATGGAGATGGTGTCTTTAAGAAACCGATGTAGAAATGTACAGAAATCTTTATGCTTTCAAAAATTCTTTTTACATAGAATTTCACTAGTGCAACCATGAAAAGCAAAATATAATAAAGTATTACTGTGAATATGTAATACAACAAACACAAAATAATCCTGCCTCTGGCTTGCCAAACACTGAACTGCTTAATTCACAGGCATCTACTCACATAAAATAGCGGTTTTCTATCCGATGAACAAGGAAACTGAAATAAACTGGTCCTAGAAAAAAGTCCTGTCACTTGGGAGAGGCAGAATTTATTACGTGCTGCTGACATGGAGTACAGAACCCTCCAGCTGGACAGAAGATGACTTGGGATTCAGAATTTCAAGTAGTGCCTTTCTCATGTTAGCAGGTGAACCTTCAGCTAATGCACATTGAAAAGCCAAGCGTCACACCTGCAAGTGCTACAGAGTCAATGTCATTTAACTTTTAAGGTTTGCAGCTACATAATCACAAAAAAAGGAAATAACTTTTTAAAATGAGAGGTCTTTTGCTACTAACAGGTTGTGTTGGCAGCATTTTGTCTCAGGAACAAAACCCAGTTGCCCCTAATGTCTGCCAAGGAAGCCTTTGCTTGTAAGGGTGACCAGTGACTCAAGACCACCACAGCACGGGGAGATGAATAAGGTGTGGAGAAGACACCAGCAATGACTTCCTTCTATCAACTCACTAGCAAGGTCCAGAGTGTTGAACTGAGTAATGTTTTAAGTTCCTTCCAAGCCTGACAGCTTATCCCTTACTTGACCACCTGTCACTGGGGGTTGAGCGGTTGTTTTGACAAAGACATTATGATACAATCAGAGAAAATAATTAAGTTGCTCATTTACTTCAGGCTGATGTATAGCCTTATTCTTCAAAGTAGAAAGACAAGAACAACAGAGGAACAGCTGATAAAAACAGCCCTCCCGGTGGAGCCTGGCGGGGAAGCGCGAGCCCAGGTGGCACACAAGCATACGTACCAGAGTTGCCCACAGTCACCACCTCTTCTTGAACCTTGTGCCTCTTCTGGTCTTTCAGTGCCTCCACTATGATGTTGTACGTGGCCCCTCTGGTGAGGCCTGTCAGAGTGGCACTGGTGGAGGTTCCAGGAACTCGGAACTGCAGTTATTGGTATGTGCAAAGTGCGGAGAAAGCATTATTAGCGTGAGGAACAGGTGTGCTCTCTCCTGTTTTCTTAACAATAAACCTGACGGCTTAAACAAAAGGAATGAAGAGGGTGGCATGGGAGTCCCAACTGGACAGACAAATCGAGGGAGGGCATAGAAGCACCATTTCTGCCAGATTTTCCTACCAAAAATCTACTTATGTGCTTCACTGAATGCAGTTACCAACCAGGAGCATTCAGTGACACTAGTCTTTCCCTACTGCTGCAGTTGTAGGTCTTCCTAAGCCCACTGGAAACCACAGCGCTGCCCCTTTTCCACTAAACAGGGACACTGTAGTGTAGGAACGATGCGGGTAGGAAGGATGCAGGCACCCCCTCCCTGCAAGGTGTGTCAGACCCTGACACGGACTCCTTAAACACCGGGATCTCCTCCAGCTCAGGTTTCTAAACTCATGAATCTCCCTGTGTAGTCAGTGTTTTAAATTCTGCCACTTTCTAAAAATAGCAACACAATAAACGCTGATACCAGTCTCACTGGGATGAATTAAAGAATATGGTTTTACTTAGAGAATCAATCACTTTGAGGAGCTGACACACAGTGCTTTAGCTAAATTCTTAGACATATTATAGATAATGGGATTTTTCAAGGAAAAACTAAAGATGTTGTTTTAGACTTCATGTAACTTTAAATTCGGGTAGAATATTTTTCTTTTCTAGAACTATCTATCTCAGTAAAGAGTCTGCAATGTGTGACAGTAATAAGCACAATCTCATTGTGTCTACTGAGTAAAAATTAATGGCATACTCTGCTACATCCTCCAAAGAAGAGCCAGATGGAGGTTTAAAAACAATCAGCTCATAAATGTGCCATCTTTGTGAGGGTTTTAGAAGATTAGCCATTCTATACCCAAGGGCTGGCCGCTTCAGTTACTGAGCTTACTCCTTTCCTGAGCTGCACAAGTAAGAAGAACCAATTACCTGTAAGAGATCTTCGTCAACGCCAACAGGGTGACATGAAATGATGTACTCAGAACTTTCCTGGAATGGGGTCCAAGAGATGGTTGTCTGAGAGAGAGCTTCTTGTCCTGTAGAGGCATTTGGATTGAGCCCCAGCACGTGAGGGTAGAGGTGGTGGTCTACGTCTCCCCTGGGGACGTGACCGATTTGGATCTCCTCATCTACGTTCGGCGGGTACGGTCTTGGCCTATGCCTTACGGGGGTAGCTGCTGTGGGTGGCGTGGTCCTCCTAAAACCATGCTCCTCAAAGATCATCTGTTGCCCCACACTGGGCTGCTGCGGGGATGTGCCAGGAAGCTGAATCCCGTTTCCAGTGTCATACCCAGGGTTGGTGACGAAAGGGGTCTGGTGAACTGTGGAGGGAACATCCAGGATCTCTGGTCCATGATGATTGGGGTGTGGAAGTGTGACCAGCTGGGGAAGCTCATCTGGCCAAGACAGGTTACAGCCAAAAAGCAAAGCGCATTAAGCTTCAGCAAGTGGCAGCCACGATCATTAACAACTCAAGCGACAATGACTATAAAAGTCCCTGAGAAAAATCACTTGTTCTCCAATCACAAGACATTTTTTCCAGAAAGAAATCTTTTATGATTTCTGCCAAAGATTTCTTCATAGTTTAGAAAGAAAAAGCATTAGCATGAGTTTATCAGACACAGAAGCTCGGAACTGCAGAGCCCCACAGAAGCTGCCTCTGCTCGAGTTAAACCTAATGGAACAGAAAAGCGCCGGCTCCCTGCCCTCTGCTCTTCATTTGAGAAGCAGGTTGTAAGGACCAGAATCCAGAAGTGTTTGGAACGTGAAGGTTTGGCTCCAATTTTTTGCATTTTGAAATGGTTCAAGTAGATTAAAATACATACTTATTTTCAAAGTTTTCCTAGCACCATCAATACAGCATTTCCTCAAATCGAAATAAAAAGTGGGTGACAAAAATTTAGTTCCAAGTTTCAGAAATCAAATAATACATCAAGACAAGCAAATGGAAGGGATTTCCCTCCTTAAAGTAAAACCTCTACAAATTCTAAGGAAGATGTCAAAAAACAGCAATGATAGGAACTTAGCTTTACATTTAATATCTGGTTTGAATTTTTGAAAGCTGAATGAGGCTTTCCATTGACTGGGTTATAGTAAAGAAACAAATAAGACAGAAGTCTACAGAGCATAATTCCTGCTGTCAGTACAATATATAAGCTATGATATAAAAAAAAAATCCCACAAGAAAGTCATTAAAACATGGACATCCTTTTTGCAAGACAAAATTGATCAGTTGTTAAGTTTCATTTTAACTCTCTCCTCACCACCTAGAAAGCATTGTTTACCTGTCTTTTTCCTCCCAATCAGAGGCTCACTCTTCTGGTTGTTCTTCAGGGCAATGACATAGATGGTGTACTCAGTTCCTGGTTCCAGGCCTGAAGGAAGAATACAAGCATCACATTATGCTGGTGAGTTTGGCTCGCTGACCAGAAGCAAGCATTCCTCTCTGGCTGGTTAGTGGCCTCTTGAAAGGTAAATCAACTTCACTTTTCTTCTCTAGTTATCCACACTTTACATATAAAGGTTACTTCCCACCAGTGACTATACCTGGTACCTGAATAAGCACTTTTATGCTAACTTTTCTGGAATATTCTTTTTTTTTTTTTTTTGGTCTTTTTGAGACAGAGCCTCCCTATGCTGTCCAGGCTGACCTTGAGCTCACTTTGTAACCCAAGCTGGTCTCAAACTTACAACGCTCTTCCTGCCTTAGCCTCCCTGAGTGCTGGGACTACAGGTGTGCACCACCAGGCCCAGCCTGGAATATTCTTTAGCCTGGGGTTTCATTTGCCTTTCTAAATTCTAGAAAATCGATTCAGTTTTATGTACCCCCAGTGGAATACAAATGTGAAAGAGATCACTGCAGCTATTCCTCATGATAACTAGATCAATAAAGTCAGGCTGGAGGTACGCCCTGCGCAGGAGAGAATGACCAGTCGTCATGTGGCCCCCAAAGGAACTATCAGCTCAACACTTCCCTGAGTCTCTTTTCCTACACCTAAAATTTTAAAACAGTAACTAAGGCTAAGGGCACAGCTTGCAATTGGAGCATTTGCCTAGCATGTTGGAAGCCCTGGGTTGGTCCCCAGCTCCTCCATCCCTCTAAAAAAGTACAGAAGCAGTGCCTCTTTTTTTATGTTATCTCTACATTCCATAGGAATTTCATCATCCCTGTGACCACCTAGATTACATTGGAGTTATTTCCTCTCTTGGACAAAGATAATACCAATGGCCGATGATCCTTCCCAGCAGGATGGGCAACGGCTGTTCTCTTTGGTACAGGTGCTGGGACAGCTCTGCCTAGAGATTTCATCTGTGCAAGCAGATAGTAGGATAGGAGTAGGGAGAACTCTGCCAAGTCCTGGGGTCCTATTCCTAACACTGGACAGCCAAATTTCCAGCAAGAAACAGAACAACAAAAATACCTCTAGAAACACTATTGCGACAGTACTGGACTTAACACTTTCACGAGCTCATGGCTTTTGAAATACACTGAGCTCTGCTGCCCTGACAACAATCCTTTCTGAAGTACAAGGCCTCTCATTTCTCATGAGAGAGAATCACAGATGCAGCTGGAGACGAAGGGCTTTGAGTGTTCAAGGGATAAGGAAGGAAGAAAAAAAATCACACTGTGGAAACAGCAATACCGGTAATAGTGGCCTCCGTGACGCCAGGGCGGGGCCGAGGGACCACTTCTCTGGGAGGGGACCCAGGCTTCTCATACTTGATGATGTAGCCAGTAATCCTGGCCCGAGGTGGCTGCCATGACACCAGCAAGGAGTTGGGTGTGGTGGTCAGGAAACGCAGGTTGGATGGTGCATCGATAGCTAAAAGAAACCAAAATTAAATCCCAGAAAATGAATTACCAAGGAAAGCACTTCCACGCTTTTCCCCCAGCCCCTCTAGACAGATAAAAACAATCTGAGAACTGCACAAACTGCCCACGTGACTCGCTGGGTGCTGTAACATGAAAACAGTGTCTCAGTTACTTCCTACATTCCCGTGCCTGATGACAACGGCATTTTCTCAGTGGAAAACGTATTTACCCGTGGAGGCGTCAATGACCACAGGGGAGCTCCGGGAGTTGCTGTTCAGGGCGTACAGGTAGATCTTGTAGTCAGTGCCTGGTTGTAGACCTGGGATGTGAAAAGATATGGCTTTTACCTGGTTTTACTTTCCTCGAAGAATTTGCGAGCTCACCTACAATTTGTGTGGCGTCTCTATCATCCCTTATGTAGGTCTACATCCCTTATGTAGGTCTACCACAGAAGCGGTCCTCATTTGAGCAAAGATGAACATGGTGTGCTAACTAACAGCAAAAACATACAGCAAAAGCAAATCACCAATGCAGACAAATAATTAAAATAGATTTTGAAGTGCAAAAACACTATTTTAGAAGATGTTGTCTTGGAGAATGAGAGGCCAGGTTTTTCTCCTGTAGGGTAATCACACTACCATCATTTAATACCTGAAATCCGAATTTTTTGGGGAGAGTACCAAGAATCAAACCTTTTGCTTGGCAGGCACGTGCTTATGGTGCTAAGCTATATACCCAGCCCTGAAATCAGAATTTAAAAGCTCAAAAAACCCTGAATTGACCTGGATTTTGACTTTTCTGGGCACAATTTAAACCTTTATTAAGCAGTGTTATTTTGATAAATTTAATTATTTTTATAATTTAACCATGTTAGTGCTGAGAACTACCCACCATTTTGGTGTTTTTTTTTTTTTCTTTTTGGTTTTAGACATAATTTTACACATTTTTTTTTTTTAATGAGAAATTACACAGTGATGAGAGAATAAATTTGGTACATGAAATTTTGGGCATTTCTCTGACAAACATTAGACAAAATCAAGGATTCAAAGGACAAAATTATTTCTGATCGTAGTATGACAATACCCTTTTCAAACTGAGTTATCACAGAATATTGAAAATAAATTTCCACTGTGTAAGTCAGAGAGTAACTAATGAACCCGCTTACACTGTGAATACTGGTGGGGGCGCCCCCTGACCTGTGATGGTGTAGCTTCTGACATCCGGGCTGATGGTCCTCTGCACTGGTGTCTGGCCGTTAGCCGGGATTGCATCAACTTGGAAGCCAGTGATGGTCTCAGTCTTGGTGCGCCAGCTTATGGTGATGGTGGTCTCAGTGGCATCTGTCACACGGGCCCTTCGGGGTGGGCTGACATCTGTGTGAGATCCATTGGAAGTTAGCGCGTACTTCATTCACACGTGTGAAGTTTCACTACTTTAAAACATTTCCTGATTATACGCCACATACATCCACTTTAAAAAATACATTGACTGACTATGTGTGGATTTTTCCCCCTTTGGCATTCAGCTAGAAAATTCAACAATAATTAGGAAATTGTTCTTATCACATGACTTTTCTTTGAAAAGCTTAAAAAGCATTACAAATACTACTAGGTGTTCCCACAGCTGACTTTCTAGTATTCTACAATAAGTGTTACAATGATTAATTTACTGTATTGTAAAAATGTGTGGAATTATAAAAGCAATGCCAGCTAGTAGTTATGTACCTATGACTAGTATTACTGCTAGTATTCTGTCATTTTTTATAGGTTTCATGCCTTCATTTCGAACAGAAAAGATTTCTATTTTATCCTTATTTCAAAGATGATAAAACTTTGACACTTTGTGTGACCACTGCTGAGCATTAAGCCAATTACTGATATACCAGAAGACTAAAATCTGAGCCCAATTTGGTCCCACATTTATGACCCTGTTTAAATACAGCAGAAGCCAGTGTGTCCTCCCCAACTTAGTTTGATGGGAAAAAACTTCTACCAAACAGAGCATAAACTTGCTGTTAGTCTCAATCTTTAACGCTAACACTGGAACATTATGAAATGATTACATTTTACGTATTGGTAGAACACTTACTAGAGGATCATAAAAAGGGATAGTCAAAAAGATAAGCAATCACATCAGTTTTCCAACTGGGGCTCCTTCCACTGTTGACTTAGTGATCTAAGAAATCACTTATCTTTCCTTAATTTCTGTTTAGACACGAAGTTTGTCAACACTGAGATGTTTGCCTACTTACTCTCTAGAGTGGTGACCACTCCTTGAGCTGGCCTGCTGGTCAGTGTGTCTTTGAGAGCATAGACGCTTACTTCATATTTGGTAGCCACCTGGAAATAAGGGCATAGTAAGTGTCACGGCATGGAACCAGAGAGTTTTACTGCAGCAGTAGGAAAACGCAATGGTTATAATGGCTAGTAAATCCACAACACTGGAAATTTCTAGATTCCCATCTACAGATGACTAGCAACAGATTAAACAAAGTGAATTTAAAAGTGCTCTTAGGGGTTAAGCCCAAGGAAATCATAACTTACATATTGATGCTAAATTGATTTTTTAAAATAAAGAAAATAGGTATTAGTCTGGGTTTTTTTCCCCTTCTGTGATCTGTCAGGTGAAAATCATGAAATTTTCTGATTACAGGTGAAGAGAATTTTCTACTCTGTCTTTGAACCTGTTTTCTGTAATTTCCCCTGGAATTAGTCTTATGTGAAGACGTACATCAATTCCCTAGGATCCTAGCTGGTTTTCTGTACACATGCCCAAATATTTCAATGGGCAAAGGATTAAGTTGTATTGGTCTAAGTGAGAATATCTCTTGTGAAGATAACCACTCAGAAAATGAGTAACTCAAATCAATTTATTCCTTCAGCCTATAGGTTTATAAGTTGTGCCTCCTACATATACAACTCTCTAAAATAAGGTATTTCCAAAAGAACAACACAAAACCTACAGGTAATTATAAAATTCTGTTCTAATGGTCATCAGGAAAAGTTTATATCAATGTAAAGTAATTGTACTGGTATAAAAGTCTAATGTAAACTAGGCTGGTAGCACACACCTATAATCCCAGCACCTGGGAGGCTGAGGTGGGAGGATCATTACAAAAATGAGACCAGCCTAGGCTACAAAGTGAGTTCAAGGTTAGCCGGAACTGCATAATGAGATCCTCTCTATAGAAAAAAACAAAAAACAAAAACAAAACGATACAAGTATTTGACGGCAGTGGAAAAGAATGCGATTTACTACACAGTTACATACCACCTTATACACTAGGTTAAGAGGACCTACTCTTCGATTCTAATGGTAAAAGTTCCCTTCTTACCATGAGGCCTGACACAACCACGGATGAGCTGTCAGGAGAGAGATTAATTTCTTTCATGGGTCCAGTCTTCTCCTTGGGGGTCACCCTCACTCGATATCCAGTCAGGCGGACGTTGGGTGCTGTCCACTGGGCACTCAGACTGGTGGGTGTGACCTGGGTAAACCTCAGGTCGGTTGGCGCGGGAATGGCTGTCAGGATGGTCATTGGTTAGAGGTTATTTTACAGGAAATGGGGAAAATGAGAAACAAAGTGAATTCCAAGAAGAAGAATGCATTACTTTTGTTAGGTTAGCTGGATTCCCTGGTTCAGCAAAGATTTAGCAAAAGAGTAACAGGAGGGGATACAGAATGAAGAAAGTGTATGTTGAAATGTATTTTAAATCCACCATTGCTCAGAATCACTGGAAACACTTGAATGAATATTAGAACTCTAAGAGACTTTTGGTTTTAAAAGGTTTTTTTCCTCCTTAAAACACCAAAAAGTTGAATTGGCTTCTTGGTCATTACAATCGATTTTTCCATTGGTATGAAAAGATGAGCAGTAGCTTTTTTGTATATAAATTATCTCTGTATGGAATATCATTTTGGAGTATTCCACCTCAAAAAAAAAAAGATATAATTATGTGTCTGTTGTCTCTTTATTTGGGCCCCATGGCAGATATCACTACTCAATTTAACATATTTCCTGTGGTGCAGCATAAGAAGAAAATTGGCTCATAATAGAAGCAGAAAAGAGAAGCAAAGAGCAATAATACAGATTGTCACCTCCAGGGTTTATGCTGTCACTGGGCCACATCTTTAGCATTCCACTCTGCTTCCGAAATAAAATGAAAGAGGATAAAGAATTGTGGAGCCTAGGCATGGTGGGGCAACACCTGTAATCCCAGTAGTCTGGAGACGAAAGCCTGAGAATTGGCCCATCTTCAAGGCAAGCCTGGACTACACAGTGAGTTCGAGGCCAGTGACACCTTGTCTCAAAAGACCACAAAGGAATTATGGGAAGCACTTGCCCTCATAACTGTTTCCTATGCATCTGAATCAGAATCCTTTAAGCATATTATAAACCAGCGCAGGACATCTAACCAGGGAAGAGAGCTGTCACCCGTGTGGTCTCAGAATCACATTGCTATGAGATACCCTAATTTGGGTGCTTTTTTTTAGAGTAAGCTCTGTGATGCAAGTTACATCTTTCCTTTGTAACCACAGGGAATCATAGCTTAGGCAATCATTCATATTTCAAATATCACATTCCAATGTCTTGTTCTATGGCTTTGGTTATAGGACAAGCTACTCCCAATTCTTTTTTATCAAACGTGTTTATGTAAATATCACCTAAATTTAATTGCTTATTACCATTCCCTCTTGAAGAGGGTCATTCGTAACTTTCAGGGCTGTGTCTCTTCCCCTTACACGGGGTACAAACAGCTCAATAAAGTACCATTTCGGCAAGGCATAAAGCCACTGCTCCCCTGAGCGCCCGGGGGCGTGAGTACCGATATACCTGTGCACTGGGTTCCAATCAGGGGCTTGCTCTCCATATCACCGTGCAAGGCAACCACACTGACTGTGTACTCAGAACCCGGCCTGAGGCCTTGCAGCTCGGCAGTGTCTTCTTCACCATCAGGTGCAGGGAATAGCTCATGGATTCCATCCTCAGGGCTCGAGTAGGTTACCCTGTACCCGGTAACTTGCCCCTGTGGGCTTTCCCAAGCAATTTTGATGGAATCGACATCCACATCAGTGAAT
This sequence comes from Dolichotis patagonum, assembly GCA_004027295.1. Taxonomy (NCBI): domain Eukaryota; kingdom Metazoa; phylum Chordata; class Mammalia; order Rodentia; family Caviidae; genus Dolichotis; species Dolichotis patagonum. Next base: position 62,298 of record PVJX010002701.1, read on the forward strand.
GCCAGTCCTTTAGGGCCATCAATGTCTGTTAGGCAAATTAATGGTAAGAGGTTAATGTGAAAAGCAAGTTGTGGAAAAAGCATTTATTACAGGCAAAGCGATTTTGCAGATACCATGTCCTTTGATAAATTAAACTCCAATTAACCCACTATCCAAATGAAAAATAACTTGACATTTGCTTAGATTTTTTTCTATTTAAAAAATATTTAACGTCTCATAATTTATTGAAACCTGGGCGTGAGTAATGTAGATACCCATCAAAATGTCCCCGTGATGGAGATTATTTATATGAATTTAAAGATATTATACCAAGATTTGCTTTTGCGATGTGCGGTTAGTCTCGTGGACCTGGATTTTCTATAACTTGGAAGTGGTAAAGTTGATTTTCATTGTTACATTCAGGTTGCTGTAATTTTTCTTAAAACACTTCTTCCCTCTGTTAAGTACTTCTATCACAGACACTGGCCCAGCCACACTCCTCCAAACCTCCTAGCTGACTTTCATTCAACTTTACCAGCCAGTCATAGAAAAGGCAGTCCTAAGCAAAACGTTTTGTAGATTTGCCATAGGCAAATAAGATTTTGCTGAGGCCATTTGAGCAAAAGGAATTCAAAGCATAAAAACTATGGTAGTTCCATAACTTCTTTCCTCTTCGACTTACTACTTGGCACGGAGAAGGAAAAATGTTTGTAAAGGGCTCAACTCAAGATACAAAATAAACTGAGTCGGTTGTCCTATGTATAGGCAAAAGATAGGCAGAATGCATTCAGACACCTAAGGATAAAATTCGACCTTGAAATAGAAACCAAGCATTAGTTTACGTACTGGTTACTGCCGTTTGAACCAGGGGCTGGCTCTCTCCATTCTGATTTTGAGCATAGACACTGACCACATACTCCACAGTGGGCTGCAGGCCTTCAATGGTCATTTCTGTTTGATCTGCAGGAGTGAAAAGCAATTGTAGCATCTATATAAATTCAAGCAAGTGACTTGGAGAAGTTTATAGTAAGCATAAGGTAGCCTAAAATACTCATTGCCAAATCCTCATGGAAACAGAGTATTCACATCTATTTGCTCTTGGACAACCTTGTTCATTGCTAACACAAATCTGCCATATTGGATGAAAGTCACACTCAAAAAAACAAACAAACAAACAAACAAATTAAAAACCTCTAGCACTTAATAGGATGACCCAACAATTAATGGTGTTGCTCTTAGGGGAAAAAAAAATCAATTTGACTCTAAGAGATTGCCATAATATTCTAATTTCACAAATATTTTATATAAAAATAAAACAACAGCACTACAAAGATAGCCCATGCCTTTCCTCTTGGTGTGCACTCCAAGCTATAGAGATAGAGCTAGTAATTCAAGATGCCCATCCCACTAAACAGAACAATATATGTCAGTGCATACATCCTAAAACCTCCACTGAGGAATGAGCTCATCACAATCTTGAGGCCTGAAGGCATGAATGGAAAAACTCTGACCTATGGTATGAAATGTATAGTACTCACATTAAGGTAGTCACTTATTTAAAAAAGAGTATGTCATCTACCCTGTTTATACTGCTGGATATGATGTGTTGGTTTTTCTTACCTGGACCTGCAGTTTTAGTTTTTGATGGTCCTGCGCCATTTTTGGGAGTAGTAGTCACTCTGTAACCAGTGACAGGGGACTTTGAAGGCAGCCACCTGACGCTGATGCTGTTATCCTGAACGTCAGTCACTTGCATCTGGGATGGCTTGTCAATTTCTGCAAATAAGAGCAAGAAACCAGTGCAGTCTCAAGTCTTGAGGGTAAGACTAAACAAGTCCCTGTGTCTAGCTCTGGGCCATATCTATATGAACTTTTACTTAATCTCCCAGATTTTATTGCAGGAATACACACAGCTTGGGGAGAAGAATATACATCTAGACACCATTACAACGGTTTTCAGTATGATTGCTTCATTCACAAAGAAGCTACGAACTAAGATGTTTGTCTTCTTCCTACCAACTCTTCCATTAATATTTTCAACAAACATTTACTGAATACCCTCTATGCCCGTTTCTATTGCAAGCATATGAGACACATCTTACAAAATTTCTTTTTTTCCCCCCACAGACAAAATTTCTGCTCTTAGAGTGTATCCTTGCATATTTGGCTCAAAACCTGTTAGATGCAGGTCCTTATTAAAAAGGAACATCAGAGCCAGGCAAGGTGGCACACGCCTGGAATCCCAGCTACTCATGGGGCTGGAGCAGGAGCACAATTCTGAGGCCAGTGTGGACAGTGTAGTGAGACCCTGATGCAAAATAGAAAGAACTGGGACTGGTGGGCTAGCACTCAGCTCCATGAGTTCAAATCTCAGTACCCCACCTCAAAAAAAGAAAAAACTCAGAAAAATCAAGGATGGGAAAATAGCTCAATGTCCAGTGAACACGACACTTGTCTAGCAGGTGTGGAAATCCTGGGTTCAACCATTAGCACCACCAAAGGAAAGAAAAAAAAAAAGGAAAAATCAACCTCATAATGAGGAAAAAACATTGGGAGAAAGAACTTTGTAAGTTACCTAAACAAGTAGCCTGTTAGCATTCTAGAGGAGATATTTATACCTGTTCGGTAATCTATGGAAACTGGCTTGCTGCTGGCAGGGCTGTCCCCACGCCCGGTGACAGCATACAGGGTGATGGTGTAATCTGCTCCAGGCTTCAGGTTGCTGATTGTAGCTGTGGTCTTGGTCCCAGGCACAGTGAACTCCTGGACAGGGCTATTTCCTCCTGCAGGAGTTATTCACAGTGTGAGGGGCTTGGCGTTACTCAGGAACTACTGATAAATTAACATATCAAAGACAGTATGTAAATCACATCTTATTGCTTATGCCTTTTTAAAGAGTGCTATTAATAGATCAGAACAGGAAGGTGTATTTATGCATGTAGTAAACCTTGATAAGTGTATAGAAATTGGGAGAAAATTGTACTTAATGCTAATTTAACTTTCAGCTTTAAAATGTGAGAGTGGTAGATGAATATCAAAAGGAGGAAGGAGGGAAGCCATCGCTAAACCCAGCTTTGCACAGATTACACCCCTTTTAAAATTTTAATGGAATATATTTATGTTGAACTTAAGGATAGAGAAAAGAGAAATAAAAATCACTTTTCACCAACGATATAAATTTACCACCTTTTTTCCCCTTAGCTCTGCTCTTTCTCCATCACTGTAGTGCAAAAACAATTTTTTTAAATCTTAATTTTACAATCAATTCTATTATAGGTAGTTTCCATGTGTTCCTGGAAAAGGCAAGGTCTACTTGAAATTTCCCAAGGAATTTCATTCCATGTGCACTGAGGAGCCTGCAAGTTACCCCTCATGGACTGATCCGGTCAGAGAGTAACACAGCACGCGAAGCACCTGTTTCTCCATAGGTGATTCTGTAGTAGCGCACGGTGACGCCGGGTGCATCCCACTTGATCATCACGCTGTTGGGGGTGGAGGCGACAACCTCCAGGTCTCTCGGAACATCAGAAACTGGAAAAACATGGGAAATGTCTCACGCCTGTAACTTGTGAACAGTACTCAGATTCTACGCATTCATTTCCTTTAGATAAAATGTAAACACTATACAAATTTATTAGAATTAAAAATTATGAACTCAAGGTACAGTGAGACCTTGGTTCACGAATTCAACTTGTTTTACGATTCAGGTTACTGAATTCATTCCATGATTCTGGTTGCAACCCGATTCTGTCACCAGACTAGTGGAAAGAGTTAAATTTGTGAACCAAGGTACCACTGTAGTTAAGGGAAACATTCAAATTATGATGATAAAATGATTATTTCAAATTTACTGAGAATTTTTTGCCTCAACTTCTTACACTCTCTCCCAGTGGAGACTGAGGTTAATAGTTATCTTGATGACACTTCTCCTGCAGGTACTTCTCATAGGTGATCCCTCAAGAATAATAATAGTATTACACTAAAATTACATTTTAAAGGAAATTTTTAAAGTGTCACATTTTCTGTATTTTGAATAAAAGGTTAGTAATTAGAAACACACAGTTATCTAAATCAGGTGAGACAATTCTTGGCATAAAGAACTTATATTCTAAGCAGGACATTTTTCTCCACATTTTTTCTCTTTCATCTCCATGCTTCATAACCAATCGTGGTCTATTTTTTAAGAAGTGACTGATTTGCACTACATAATGCTATTTCATAGAGTACCCCAACTGTACAGGAAGGCCTTCTAAGTAAGAAAACAACTTACTTGTTGACTGTTGGCCAATCAAGACAGGGCTTTCCTCTCTGCCATTCAGAGCAACAATGCTGACCACATACTCGGTGCCTGGAAGGAGGTTGGTGAGGGTGATAGAATTCCGAGAGGGGGGCACTCGGTCTTCTCGGGGTCTTCCACTAAGATGCTCAGGATGATGGCGAATTTTATAGCCAGTGATGGCGGCTCTCGGAGCAATCCAGTGGACAGTGAAGGAGTTGGCAGTGATGTCAGAAAAGTCAATGCCAGTTGCAGAATCGAGACCTATTTTTTTCCACCCATGGGAGGAAGAGGGAAAAAAAGACACCACCAGCTTAGTAGGAGGAAGTAAAAGTAACACATATCAATGATTTTTGTCTTTTCTCATCTGTGCAACTGGTGTACTATAAACTTCAGGATATGATAGGCTCATTTTAAGCTACATAGGAATTTCCAGTTCATCACATGATGGCTTGAAATAATCAACTCATGCCATTAATTTATTTTCCTTTTGCTAAGTAATACAAGTGATTTATTTGTGTCATTACACTAGGTTTCTGCATCATAGCTGAAGATTAGTGTTTGAGATATTGTGGAAATTGATATACTCAAGTGCTTTGGTGTTTAACTATTGCGTTTTCCATCCTATAGTATCTCTCAAGGTATGATAAGATCTGCCCATTCTCAAGTGAAATGTTTGGCTCCCAAGGAAGCTAGCTATGCTCAAAATAAATTAATAAATAATAAAAATAAAATTGCCCACAGAGTGGTAATGATGTCAAATACCAAACATGCTAAGACATTATCCTGCACACATTACAAAGGAGGTAATCCTTCATGAATTGAAAATTTGGCATAAGAATTCAGAATTTCTTTTTTTTCCTTTAAATTTAATTTAAAAAATATTTTTAAGATTTCATATTGAAATCACTTTACCTCTCTGGAACTTGCAACAAATTTCTTATAACATTTATAAGTCTATTCAATGATATAATTAAACCAAATTGAGAGATTCTAACTTCTGTTTGAAAATAACTAAATTAATGAGTATACTAAACTATTTTTTTAGAGGGAAAATTACAAGCACTCATATTTAAGAAGGGATATAATATTTATGGGATTCAATTTTACTGTTATCTCATAGTAAATGATAGTGTTAAGTGAGCTCTTATGCAGAGCTTCTAATCAACAGAGATGTCCGCAAACTCTAACACATTATAAGATATTCTTCTTGGAAGTTTTTTTTAAAGGGCAGCAAAGTTTTTGAGCTAATTTCAGTTTGTGTGGAAGTAGCACATAGAACCTTAGTGGCAGAACTGGTAATTAGTAATCAAGTTTCGAGTAAGATGTATTTGCATTTTCAAGACCAATAATGAGAAAGTCACAACAAAGCTACACCCATTCCCACTGAGACAGAAGTGGAATTTCACCTTGCCTTCTCAAGCTAGGTGGCGAGAGCCCCTGCTAAGCAGGCCGGTAGCCAGCAGGACTCACCTGTTTTCTGTCTTCCCCTAAGAGGGATGCTCTCGTGTTGTTCGTAGACACTCGAGACACTGACTAAATAATCGGTCCCGGGCAGCAGGTCTGCAGACAGAAATCGGATTGATCTCAGACTTGTGCTTGACAGCATGAAAAACCCAAGTACCCCTGGGACTATTTTAACTGACGAAATAGCCATGCATTCAGTCCTGCAGCCTACTTACGCCTCAGTAACCACTGCCGCCTGGAGATGGGACTATAATCAGGGCAGAGGGAAGGGTGGCCCTGTCCTACTGCCTCTCAGGGCCCTGCCATCAGCTCAACCTCTGAGGGTGCCAGGAAGTGGCTTTTGACTTTTTTTTTTGGTACCGGGGATCGAACTCACAACTGCGTGCTTGCAAGGCAGGCACTTATGCCGCTGAGCTAAATCCTCAGCCCCGGCTTGTGACTTTTTAAAGCAGCTTTCCGCCATACAACATACCGCACACGTCTAACTATAGCCTGGCAGGTTTGGACACATGTGGGACTTGAACCATTCACCATATACTGCATGCAGGGCAAACTCATTACTCCTGAAAGGCTGGTTCACTACAACTATCCCTGTTGGATAAAGAAGAAAAATGAAGGACACAAAGGTTATACCCTTTCATTTACTTTCCTGAGAGCATTCACGGGCTGACCTTGTCCAAGACCCATGGTCTTAACAATTATTGGAAAAGAGCCACACTGTGAAGGGGAATCATTGGTTCTGCCATATGCAGCAGAAAGCGATAGGAAAAGTTTAATAAACATTCCTGAGTATGCTTTTCTCTCATTTTGATACACAGGACCTAAAAGTTACAGGGTAAGTTTCCTGGCCTTTCCACTCCTGCTTAATAGATGTTTGTTCCCCTGTGGTGTTTGTTGATCTCTCAGCAGAGGGCCCTGCAAGGTTTATGACCGGATGTTGAGACTCGATCTCTCCCTTCCTACCTGGCCAGGGGCAGTTTAACAACATTCAGAGACCTCAGTTGCTTCATCTTTAAAGCAGAAGAACAGTGACTTATCAAAGACGGGCAGTAGCTACATAGACAACCCTTGAAGGCATAGCATTGGGACCACAAGTGCTTGGGACACATAATTAACATGAGACTGCTCCTGGCCAAACTGGGACTGACACATGGTACAGGGTCTTGATTACTGAGCAAGGAAATACTGGGAAATACTGATTCCACAATGTTCTTGAGCAGAAATAACCCTGCAGAAGTAGCCATGCAGGCATCAGGACGTTCTTGCCCTTGGTCAAAAAATGAGAAACTGAGATCATGGTCATGCTTAGCTGCCTTTCTTTTGTTTCAGTTTCTAATGCATGCTTGGAAGGCAGAGGATGTTTTCAGACCATTTGGGAAGGTACCTTAATTGTAACCTGTCTTTCCCGTGTGTGGAATCTTTTGCTGTTTTTACACATTTTACTACAATAAAAGACCGTGAAAATAATAGGAGCAATGTTTATGTGAAACGCAGCACCATACTCATATTTTCTCTGCAGCCTATTCATATTTTCTCTGCAGCCTACTCATATTTTCTCTAATAAACAATGCCTGTCCCAAAATGGTAGGGACTAGAAAAAGACAATTTCCATAAATTGTTGTTTATTTAATGTCAGTTGTTTTCTAAGTCCTCAGCCTTCTGAGAAATCCAGCTAACAGATGCTTTTTGAAATACAAATTAAACTTCTCACTCTGTACAGCAACCTGATTTCTCCAAGCAATCAGTCAGTTTCTGAGTTTTCAAATGCAACAGATTACAGGCTCATACTTTAAAAAAAAAACAAAAACAGATACGTGATACTACTTTCAACCTGCACGCTTTTCTTCTCTAAACATTTTGATTTAGTCATACAATTTCTCTTGATAGCTACTTATTTTTAAGTGCTTATTTGGAAGTAGAATGTGTTTGAAGTCTTAGAGATGAACTGCGGAAGTTTTGCACTATGACTTTTGGGAAGTTGTAGCTAGCAAAGGCCTATTAGGATAGTAACACTGGGCTAGGGATTTAGCTAAGTGGCTTAAGCACCTGCCTGGCAAGTGCAAGGTCATAAGTTCGATCCCCGGTACAAAAAAAAAAAAAAAAAAAGGATAGTAATACTATTACACCTTTCAAAATCTACAGAGCTGTATGTGAAATGAGTTTAGTTTGTGGCTCTGTTGCCTTCTTTTGTTGTTCCTATTTGAGAACTCAGATTTCATTCGCCCCAGGTTGGTGTTTATTAAATAGACATAGTTGACTGCTCACTTGTTAAGACCACTGCATTGTCTGAAGGAGAAACTGACAACTCTGCAACATCTTCCTCATTTTTCACAGGTGAGTAGCGCAACAGGAAGTTGGTCAGCTCAATGGATGGAGGGGGGGCCCAGGTGACACGCATAGTGTCAGGACCAATATTGGTAAACCGCAGGTCAGTGGGTGGAGGGACAGCTGGTTTCAAGAAAGAAAGAAGACAAAGTTAATGTCATTTTAAAGTTAAAGCAACCAAAACAGCTGGAAAAGCAAAAACAATATTTCATGCACAAAGGGGACAGTCATAATCATGCAAATCGTCTAAGTCTAAGCTAAATCATAATATACTAATGTTAAAAATAAACACTACTCATAGTACAGTTAGGCCCCTTTAACCTTTCTGCCATCATCAGTGTATGTTAAATAATAATTTTAATCTACTTTTTGGGATAGGTTGACTTAATACCACTGAAGTGTATTTTATCGCAGGCTGAAGAGGCTTAAATTGCCACACAGCAAAAAGAAACAGCAGTACTTTCCAAAGAAACACATGCACACACAGACAGAAAGACACAAGGGTCCTGCACATCCCCCCTGACGTGAGATGTCTACAAGCTAGTGTAGAGCTACAGTTCATTCAGTGATTTCTACATACAAGTGAGAAGGTTCATGCAATTGGTTCTCAGCATGTTTCTTACCATGCAGGGCAGAGAACCTTTTTAAATGTTGCATGCTGGTCCCCAGACTCTGGTGAAAGAGGAGTTTCTTTACTTTGTCATAGCAGACAAAAAAAATTTTTTTTTAAAGGAGATGGCTATAAAGCTTGATTTTTCTCCCACTTCAAATTAGCCCTTTCCGCTCTACCCTAATTTTTGATGGGCTTTTAGTGAGCTCCCAAGAAGGAACATGGTAGAATTTATTGAAAGGTAGAAGGAAGAGCATAATGGTACATGTTGGAAGTATACCTTCTTGCTATTAACTGGTGTTTAGGTTTGCAAATTCAATACAACTCTGGTACTTTCTTTTTAACAGGTCAGATATCTAGATTTTTCTAAGTTTTACACATATTTTTGCAGTTTTAAGTGCAAGTACACTTGAGACTACTTGCATTTGTCTTCATCCAGTTAGTTTAACATGCATTTGATTTCTTATCCCCCATCCGCCCCGTCTTACTCTAGGTGGCCACTAGTTGGCGTCCCCCTTGAAAAGTCCATATTTAACCAGAGCAGCTGGCGGCAGCATGCAACAGCATCCATGTCTCAAACACAGAAGTTTTCAAAATTCACCCGTTTGCTGTGTCAGTGTAGTAGGGGCACTCTCTCCGCCATTAATGAGAGTGATAACGCTGATGTCATAGTCAATGCCCGGCTCCAGCCCTGTCACTGTGTAGTATCCTACTGAGGAGTCCACAAAATCTTCAAATATAGGGATCCCTTCTCCTGCTGCAACTACTGTGATGCGGTACCCAATAATGGCGGAAGAATTTAGCGGGGTCCACCTCAGGCCGATGCTTGAATCAGTTATATCAACAAAACTTAGGTCAGTGAGCTGGGGCACCTCTATTGAGTTACAAAGCAAAAAGAGAGCAAAGGGGAAAATGGAAGCAGAGAAGAGGAAAAAATAAAGCAGTGTATATCAGGTTACTAGTGGTACAATTGGTGGAATGGTAAAGCAATGATGGTAATATGCAATCTATTTCAAATTATCTGCAAAGACTTCCTAAGTATGATGAATGCTTTGCTTTCCTGGGAGAATAAAACAGGTTATAATATTCTTTAGGGATATTTTGTGCATGTTAAAAATGCCCCTACACGGTATAGATTGAACTTCACAGATCCCTAAAGATCACTAGCCTATTTAGGATGTTCAAAATATTTCAAGAAACTATACATAGCAGTATCACCAATGTTTCACTAAAAATCCAAAAGCATTTTAGTGGAAAAATAAAAGTTTGCATGAAGAGAGGAAAAAAATTTTTTTGATTAATGTATTGCTTTTTCCCCCCACGCAAAACTCATGACAGCACCGTGGCCATAATCAATCATAATCATGATCGTGGCATTATCAATGTGTGATGTGAAATGTGCCATTCAAGGCAAGGATAGACAGGCCTGATTCTGAGGCCAATGCCAGTATTTTAAATTCACAAGCCCAGTTATCTAATTAGCATTGGGAAATATATACCCAGCAGTGCAAAGGAGCCAGTCTGTCCAATGGTTTCATTCTGTCATAACCCAATTTTGGACAGTGTATCTGCTCATACAGAAATCTGCCTTTCAATTCATAAGGAAGAATTCCTAAGGGCTGGGTTTGTGGCTCAGTGGTAGAGTTCTTGCCTCCCATGCACAAAGCCCTGGGTTTGGTCCCCAGCACCGCAAATAGATAAATGAATAAAGGATGTCCTGAAGGCATAGCCTTTACTTCTTTCTTTCTGCTTCCTCAATTAAAAAAATAAAAGATTTGAAGCTGCAAGATAAAAGAACTGAACCTTGTCAACCAAGTGCTATTTCAGTGCTCACATTTGGAGGCAAACACTTGATGGATAGCTGCTGGAAACTGAGAGGGACTATAAAGTAAGGCACAAATGTACCAGTGGGATGCATTTACCATATTACTTTTAGCCTGTCAGCACTGAGTACGGATACAGGACGTTGTTTTAGTACTATTTCCACATGAGCAAACAGTAGAGTTAATGCCACGCTTGCCACTCCATTGCACACCCACTGCAACAAACAGCATCCCAGTGAAGCAGACAGTGAAGCGGTGTTAAGAGCAAGCCTTTGTCCAGACAGTGGCTTTGACCTCGTGGGCGTGGAGCGTGCACTTGGGAGCCGGAATTAAATCCCAGCTGTATTTGACACACTCAACCACTTGAGGATTACGATGCTAATCCCTACTCTTACTGAAACTACCACTCTGAGGAGAACAGCTTATTTTTCTATTACCTGGGATGATGGTATCAGAGATAGGGACACTTTCCTTGTCATCTTTGACAGTGTAAACACTGACATTGTATTCCAGGCCAGGACTCAGGTTTTCAAAAGTGCAAGAACTCTGATCGGCGTGAACCACCTCTTCCAAAGAATATCCCTGCTGCCCGTTTGTAGGGGTGGTGGTAATTCTATAACCAGTAATATCTGGAGGGAACAGAAGGAAAGTTACTGCACACAGCATTTATGCTCCTCCAATAAGGGACCTACAGAAGGGGAAAGGAAATAGCTCAGCGCCTACTGAAGAGCCACTATCACTCAGGGCTTGCAACACCCTTTGGAGGCTAAAACATTGAGTGTCAAGAAAATCTGGAATATCATAGTAAATGAAATAAGCCAATTACAGAAAGACACATACCGTGGTTCTCACTCATTTATGACTGCTAAAAAAGTCAGTGTCATAGAAGAGAGCAGCATAAGGAACACTGCCATAGATATGTTTCATCTATTTTAGGATTTTATACACTTTTCAATCAATATGTTTGAATGAGTTTAGATAACAGCTTTCAAATATTTAAGTATTTTTAAATATTTAAAAATAGTCATGAAGCTTGTTAGCCAAATTGTTCACTATTGATTACCAATGAAAAAATATAAAACCAGTAATGGTAAAATTCCCAGTAAGTGACATAGGGTGTAAGGAGTCTAAAAACGTGAGAATCCCAATTCTGTAATCTTTGGCAGTAGGGATGCAGCCAGGGGACAGAACCTGGCATGTGTTGAGGCCCTGGGTTCCATCCCCAGCATGGAAAACAAAACAAACAAAAATAAATAAATAAAATAAAACATATGTGACCATCGATATGTCAGTTTTCCTGAGTCTCATCAGTCTACTCAATCTATAAAATGAAGGCCATTTCTGCCATTTATCACCCTTACATTTCTGGAATGCAATTCAGGACAAAACACAGACAGCCTGGCATCCCTCGGTAGATTTTGCCAATATAGATCAAAACACTTTTTTAAAGATTTTATCTGTATTGAACCTGTACAGACTTTGCCCTTATCCTTGCTCCTTTTATATGGCAACTGTTACTGCACTGCACAAAGGGCATCTGCTGAAATGCTTTCCCCAGCCTCGTGATTTCCCGCAGCTCGATAAAGATCTGCCTTTTCCCAAAGTCTACTGCACACTTACTCTCTTTTCTGCAACTCAAGGAAACACGCATTAAAACACCCTGTCACTCTATGACATACTTCCATGAGCTTCTGGATTTTTTATGGACAGCAGCCACTTGAACCCTATCCTTTCCTGAAAGGAACAGTTTCTGAAATAACTGTCTTGGGAAGGCACTGTGCCCCATGCCCTCAATCTGAGCCAGGCTCACCTGGGGTGGTGCTCCTCTCCCAGGAGACCGTAAGCACGCCGGTGTCAGGGTTTGCTTCCAAGTGCAGGTTTGTGGGTGGAGACAGCGCTATGCAGAAAGAAAATTTATAGTTAAAATTTAACGTTTAACAAGTTGGCTTGTGGACTGTTTCTTTTCCTTCTCTTTTTTTCTCCACTCCCTCTCTTTCCCTCCACTTTTGCCTTCCTCCCTCTGTCTTCCCTCCATTCCTTCCTCTTTGAATCAGTAAAAATACAGAAATTATACTGTGAAAGCATGGTGGACAATAATCATCTCAGTCTTTTTTTAGGACTAATAGTTTTGCAATACGGAAATTACTTCCATTTTGCCAGTTCCTATTCCTAATGAAAGGAATGCTTCTGGTGGTATAGTACAGGGGTGGCAAACCCATGGCACGCATGCTGCAGTGGGCTGTTTGTTATCACCGAAAGCTCTAAAAGGTTCACCATCTGGCAATAGTATCTAATACATGAGCTAAACCTGCTACCATGAAGTTTCAAATTGCTAACTAGGAGTGGGATATTTCTTCCATACCCTTCTCATAAGTAAACAACGATATCGATATTATATTTTGTAGAAAAGAACAACAGTTTTACAAACTAAAATAAAATTAAGTTTTACTGGATACTGGAACTCTCCTTACGTGTCACCACTCTGTTTACAATCGGCGCATCCCTCTCTTGCCCGTCTCTCAGAACTTGGATGCTGTAAACATATTCCACGCCTGGAGTCAAGCCAGACACAACAATGCTTCCCGAGTCTGAAGTCACTTCTCTTGGGGCCTCACCTCCCTGGCTTGGTCGCACACCCAGCTAGAAGGAAGAAAGCAAAATAAACACCAAGGACAAATATTTCCAAAGCTGAGTTACTGCTAAAAGATTGTAGTTATATTTTCTGTAATGTGAACTCTTTGGAAAAGCATGGTGGACTTTTGCTAAGAAATGACTAACTTTACCTCCATTTTACACACTAATTGGACATTTCCAATAATGGGAAGCCAGAGTGGGAAAGGTAGCTTCAAAATAGCATCAGGTGGTTTGCAATGGAAGGTTCCAGAAATGTAATTGCATACAGTTTTGTTTCATAAAGAACCTCTAGGAACAAAGCAAAAGTATACAGGGACTTCAGATCACATAGTAGTTGATTTCTATTTTCTTTATGTTAGAAGAAATCCTCTAGGCTGTCTCTTTAATGAGTTATTCACACTCAATTCACTTTTTAAAAAGTACCACACCATTAACAACTTGCATTGAAGAAAAAAAAAACCACTACTGTTAAGGATATGTTCATAGCTTCATTTGCAGGATAATACATTGCAAAATAAGAATCAAAGTTAAAGTGTCCATAGTTTTAAATCCTTCTAAAATTCTATTTCAAAAACCCCTAGGTAACATTGTGAATCAGAATATTCAGCTCTATCCAGAAATCCTGCATATATTATGTGGTTTCTAAAAGGTTGATACTGTTAAGAGAAATTTAAAAGATTACTGGCAATCTTGAAGAAGGATTCTCTATATTTAAAGTAGCATAATCATCATTTTGAGCAGTTGCATACTTAGAAAGAAGTAGCCTTTGGTCTACTTTCTTTGAAATCATGGAGATCACATCTTGGTTTTTCAGCCACAATAAGTAATTTTCTCTCCATACTCTAAATACTAAGGAAAGGAGTTCTTTTAAACCTATTCATCTATATTCATCCCTTTCCTAGTATCATTACTTTAACAAACGTAAATCTAGATTTCTACAAGGAATACCTCAGTATTAACTTAATACCTTAACTTCTATTAAGAGATTTACCCTCAGGGCTTTGAATAAGTTGAGATGAAACTGATTGAATAAAGATGTCACTTTTAAGTGACTCTGAATTTAATTGGTCTTCCTAAATTGGCTTTTGTGAACTCTGTGGCACCCACTTAGAACACATAAAATGGAGCTTTCTTACATTTAAAAAAAAAATTCCCTGGAGGGAAAAAGAAAAAATAAAATGATACCAACAAACAAAAAGGTCCATGCTAAACTAGTGTTTTCTTTTTCTTTTTTAAACTAATGTTGTCTCCACTGCAAAGCACTCTCACAGTATTAGCTGTGTCCCACAAACCTGCACCTGGAAGCAAACTGTGACACTGGCGTGCTTACTGCCCCCTGGGAGCAGAGCTCCACTCCAGGTGAGCCTGGCACAGAGAAGGAGAAGCAGGTAGCAAAACACCATTTCCTGCCTCCTGAACATCCTGTTTCCACCATATGCAAAAACAAGAGGACCCTTCAGACCTTCATCAGATGAAATCAGAAATACCCACAATTTACCTTAAAACCAATCCTTGGAGCAGGGGTCCACGTGATCACAATGGTGGTCTCAGTCACCTCTGTGTTATAAAGTGGGATAGAGGTCCCAGGCTGCACTGTGAAATGAACCAATGCATATATTCAACCATACCTATTGTAGCAAACAAGTATTTTTATTGAGAACCTCAACTGAATCAATCAGGTAGAGACTATAACCTAAGTTTCTCCACTGGGTGATCAGAGAAGTTAGAAGTTAGAAAAGTCAGTACTTCTCAGAGTGAAAGCTCCACGTAAGTTACCCAAGACCTGGTGAAAACATGGGTGGTGCTTGTGCCAGAGGCCCCACATGTGGCTTGGAGTTTGCATTCCTCACAAACTCAGATAACCCCAATTCTGGTCTGTGAATTATACTTAAGTAAGACAAAGGGCTGTATGACCTCAAAGGAAGAAGGCCCTTTTAATGCCTCGAATTTTCCAATTTGTCTCTTTTCATCACTGTTGGGATTTGAGTTAGGTGGCAACTATATCATCAGCATAAAACACACAATTGGTTACCTAAAAAGCGATGATCATTTTTGCCTCTTAATCATTAATTTAAGAACAATGGTGAAATTATAAATATGATCTAAAAATAGCTCTATCTTGAACTATTCCATGATTCTGACCAATAATTTTTGGTCACAGTAAGAAATTCAACTTGAAAGTATAAATGCATTTTGAAACCACCTGTGCATTTTAGATTCTAAAGATCTATTCCTATTTGGTCATTCTTTCAGAATAATAATGAAATATTCTACCCATTAGCATTTGGAATCACAACACAAGTTTCTTTTGAATCTCCTGCTATCTCAAGTTTGAAGATCCACTCTTCAAATATTTGATCATTTATTCAGATAACACTACAGGAATTTAATATTTTATCCATTAGAATTTGGAATCATAACACAAGTTTCTGTTGAATCTCCTGGTATCCTTAACTAGTGTTCGCTTAGTGAAAATATTACTTAAAAGAAAAAAATAAAAGGAACCCATGTATACAGAGTTAAAGACAGACAGACCCAATAACCTTGCAAATGTCTGAAATCTGACACCTCAGAAGCCAAGACATTTGCGTTGGGTGAACAAAGTTCAAGGGTTTCATAGCCTTCGTTTCTGCCTTTACAATTCCTTCCTCTGTGTATCTAAATCCAACTGCTCCCACTGTGGGGAGGAGACACTGAATACATTTACACTAAATCATGAATGGCTGGTGAGACCAGACTGTCCTGAATTACACAGAGATTAAAAAGTCCTCAGACTCCTGTCTCTGTTCAGCGCCAGTCAACTGTTTCTTCTGCATCATCAGGGAATTTAGACCCAACATTGTCCTTTTTCCTTTGTTTTCACTCTGGATTTTAATGTCTCCCTTCTTATTTTTATTTTTAAAGTCCTACATGGGAAAAAGTGGGCCACTTTGTAGAGACCACTTTCATGGCGGAACTGAGGTAATACTGGTTTAGTGAGCTTTTCATGTTATTTTGATGGCGTTTGGGAAACTATGGGTGGTCATCCAGGGTGACTTTCAGGGTCTCTGAAATCATACGCCACTCTGCTGCTGCTGACTTTGTCAAATGCCCAGACCAGCCCTGGGTGGACATTTTTAATGGACCACAAGAAACAATTTGGGGAACAGTCAATTTCTTTCAATGGACATTTGTGAAAGCCACAACTTTTTTCACAAATCACATTCTCCCCTAAAGTCCTGGGCCTGAAGACGGGCTATTTTCTACCACTTGAGCCAGCCAGCTAAGATGATACTGTCTGTCTGGGAAGGCCATCACAGGCAAATCACCAAACCACAAACCCACAAACTGATGTCAAACAAAGGATGTGACTGTGAGTAGGAGTTATGGGTTCAGAAAGGCCTTGTTAGGTAAAGAACAGCCTTGCTGGGAAAGAAAGAAAATATGCCCTATCAAAAAAGGAGTAAGCTGAGTTTTCTCCAGAAATAGCCTGTTCTCCTTGCTTTTCTCACATTTGCTCTTAAGAATTTAGCACAAGTTGTAAAACCAAGAAACATTATTCCCAGAATTCAATTTAGTAAGATAGTAAAAAAAAAAAAAAAAAACTACAGAAACTTAAAGTAATTTTAAAAACATGCAAACCCTGCTGATGTTTAGAACATTGGGGAGTACTTGAAGTTCACATAAAGTTGTAGCACTCCTTGTTCAAACTGGTTTATTTACATCTCTGCTGGGTTGAGCTGTTTTCACAATCATGTGGTCCTCAATCAAACATCCATTCAACAAATGTTTAATATGTTAACTGAACTCTATCTAAAAAAATTACTTTTACTATCATATGTTAATTCATAGGTACATATAAATTTTATTTATTACAAGTACACATAAATATATTTAATAAAGTATAAAATAACATCCAATATGTACGTCAAAGTCCCCCAAAATGTTGGAATTACCTTATACTTACCTACTCCCTCATTTACTTATTATCATTTTCCTTTTAAAGGCACTATTAAACAAAAACTACACAAAATATACCTTACGTTAAAGAATGAAAAGGACAAGTATAAAACTTTATATGTCAGGAAAAAAAAAAAAACTCTGGCAAGCACAAGGTCCTAAGTTCAAGTCCTGGTACCCCCTTTCTCCCCAAATCTACTGAAAGGTCACATGCACTGAAATCTCCATTCCAATAGTGAAGAGCATGTGTATGAAATAAGACGTTTACAAGAAATACAAAGACATTAATTTCATGAGAATAGATGTTAGATTTTCTCAGAACCATGTAACATAAAATAGAAGAATTTCAAGATGAACTTTCTGGCAAATTAAAAGCAGATTTCGCTTTCTTGTGATTAACAGTTACTTAAGAAAAAGACTTCACTGGCCAAATATCATGTACCAAATATAAAAGCAATGAAGTTTTGGTAAAAGTTATGGATTCTTATGGAAAAAAGCTTATAAAAATTTTTCTTTGAGAAATAAATTTCATAGTTATTTATCATTTTAAAACTAAGCTTGTCTTGACTTTTTGAATGCTTTTGAACATCTGTATGTTCAAATTAGTCAAAGAAGATTTGTTGAAAGCTGTTCAAAACTTACAAACTAGAATACAGTTGCAATATATTGCTGAAAAAAAGTGCTTATGTTAGGTGTTTCCATAATTCAGAATGTCAAGCTGAAAAATAATGCAATGTTCAGTAAAAATAAGGAGTCTCATAATTCTTTGTAATGTAAATGGAATGTACTTAATAGAAATCAGCTTTGAGTAAAAGGTCTTTATTGTGATGTAGATATGTAGGAGATTTAAGACCTTTTCCCCTAAAATGTTGAGCTCGACCAAAAATATGTTAGTATTTTTCCTCTCTGGAATTTCGAGAGTTTAAAGGAGAAAGAAGAAAAGAAAGAAAAAAGCAAAAGAAAGGGGAAAAAAAGATCTTCTGTCCGGTAGAAGTGTTTTAGCGTTTTATAGCCAACACTCTTAAAAGTCACTGTTCCCTTAGCTATTGATAGGTACCCAATCTGCAGCCTTCTAATTTTGCATGTGGCTATGATATGATGCCCCAAGTAATAGGATGGGGATACAGGTGCTGATCTCTTTTGTCTCAACTAGTATTTGGCAAATTTATTTTATATGATAGAACTCAATTTTTCAAATAAAAGGACACTTTTACCCTTGGTCCTTAATGTGCTGGGCCTCACCCATGGTAGGCAAGCAGTGCCCAGTCCCCCTCTCCAATCTTAATCAAGAAAATCTTGCTTCAAAAAAGTAATTAGTCAAATTAAACACCATGCTTTGTGATTTACATTCTGGCACAGGATTCTGGTCTATTGAAGACCAGGGACAAACAATTTATAAGCCAGCAGCCAGTCTTTGCATGGAGCACACTTTCAGCAGCATTGCTTTAAATTATGTGCAGAGTTTTTAAGCTAATATATAAAATAATGAAAGAATAGAGAACACAGTTAAAAGCCTATGACATGACTAAGGAAAGACATTTAAATTTCAGCTTACAAGTAGTGAAGACTCCAGTGGCCTTGGAGCTCTGCTGGTTGCCTTTCACAGCCACAAGGGACACAGTGTACTCTGACCCGGGCTGCAGGTTCCGCAGTGGGTACCTGGAGGTGGAGGGCCCCACGCTGTACTGCTTGGGCTGGTCTCCACGGGTCAGGCCCACGGTCAGCCGGTAGCCTGTGATCTGGGCCCGAGGTGGCGTCCAAATAACCAGAACACTCGTGTCAGTTTCATTGGTGAACTGGAGATTAGTAGGAGCATCCAGTTCTAGAAGACAAGATGAAATACTTCAATCAACAGCAATCACATTGCAATCCTAAAGTTTGATTAACTATCCCGACCTTCCTCTTTTCAAAAAGTTGAAATAAAAGTAAAAGTCAAATTCCTGAAAAAGGGCCAGGGATACAGCTCAGGAGAACATCACTTGTCCAACAAGTGCAAGGTCTTGAGTTTGATTCCTGGTACCAAAAAAAACCCCTGGAAAAAATTGAGTCTTTAAGGGAATGCGGCATAAGAGGTTGACAAAACTGCGTGGCAGTCATGAGAAATTGTTCGCCTTCTTTACTTGACTATTCTGCTTTGGAAAGTCTAATTTTCCAAAAAAGATTTTCTCATCCCTCCCAGAAATTGTATTTACGTTATAATGATGGTATCTTTTAAAAAGGCAAAAACAAACACTTGTGAACCATACAATTTACTCTGCTTTGAGTCAAAAGGCTAAGGGCAAAGAGAGAAGCCCCAAAACATGAAGACAAGAAAATTCCATATGAATCAAAAGCAATATTCTATATATTTACTGAATGAGCAGTCAGTCCTTTCCTGGAGCAATGAAAGATTTTCACATGTTTCAGAATAGACAAGAAATACACTCATTAGAACATGTACTCAGGAACCTCAAGTCACGGCAGGACACTGGTGAGTTTGTACTAACAGAAAGAATCGTATAATTGAGTATGATGGTTGGCAGTTTCCTCACAGACATTTCAAGCAATTTTCAGATAGAAGAAACCTTTAAGATACAGTCAGGTATAATTGAGAGCACAGCCTTTGGAGTCAAAGAGACAGGCTTTGGGACCAATCTATCACTTTGAAGCTCTGAAATCTTAACAAGCTGCAGAACTTAGGCCTCATTTTTTTAGGTATTCACTGGGGGTAATACTGTGACTAGATTTTTCCCTCGTGAAGTTAAAATGAAGAGTATGAGTATAATCCTTGCAAAGAACTGGAAAGACAGCATGATGCCCAATAACACTAGATGCTTGCTACCTTCTCTATAATGCCAAAGATTAAACCCAGGGCCTTGGGCATGCTGGGCAAGGACTCCACCACCGAGCTCCACACACCCCCCCACACCCAGCAAATGCCACTCTTAAATTCTACTGCAAAAGTGTTCAGAGCACACATTTGTAACTTTGATCTAAATATACATAGTTACCTTTTTAAAAATGCACTAAAATTACTTGTCTGGGTCTTCATTAGCAAAGGAAATTAAGTTCTCTTAAATTCTCCCATTAAATAAATAAATAAATAAATAAATTCTCCTATTAGTGCCGTGTGTGTTGGAACATATTGGTACATGAGTGTTTTAAATGGATTACCATTCCACATCTACAGAGTACTCTTGAGGTTTGTTTCGAAGTTTATGCTGTGTGTCCATCCAATACATACCCCATGTTCGCTAGGTATTTTCTTTTCTTTCTTTCTTTCTTTTTTTTTTTTAACCACAAATCAAACTCAGAGGACTTTGCGCTTGCCAGGCAGGCCTCATGTTGCTGAGCTATGTCCCCGGCCCTGGCCAGGTATTCTCTCCCTGCTAAGCTGTAAATGTGGGAGTGAATGACACATTGTACTTCATGACAGTTTAACAGAAAGGTGGAGAAAGCAGGGGTTGGAGCAACAGTGGCAGGGCAGGACATACTGGTGGTCTGCTGTGCAGTCAGAGGCTTGCTCTCCCTCCCATGGTTCACAGCGAAGACTTTGAAGTAATAGGTGACCCCAGGAGACAGGCCAGTCACTTCCGCAAATGTGTTCCTGTTGACAGGCAGTCTCTGCCCGTGTTCCCCAGGCAGGTTTACGGGGAGCACCTCGACCCGGTAGCCAGTCACCGCACTATCAGGGGGAGTCCACATGATGGTGACCTTCACATCCGTCACTTCCACGAACTGCAGGTCCCTGGGAGGGGGCACTTTATCTAACAGACAAGAGACAACAGGTCATTTGTAATTCCCACTGAAGATTATTTAAAAAAAAATTTTTTTTTCCTGAATGTGGTAGGTACTTTATAGAGCCACTCAATCAAAAGCAAAGATAAGTTTGTCTCTTAACCAAATAATGTAGGTTTCTTGCACAAATTTTTGTGGTTCAATCACACTGTTTACATTATATTTGAAGCTTTTTTTGAAAATACACAGGTAAACATATGAGTTTCCAGCATATAAGAAGTTGTCAATTTGGGGTGGAAATTTAAAATGTACATTAAAAAAAAAAAACTTTAAGGTAAATACAGAAAAACCAGTGGTTTTGTTTTGCTGAATCGTTTTGTAATACATAAGAGTAACAGATGAAATGATCTGTAACATTCTAGGGAAAAATAAGAATACCTGATGGTGTCAACGTTTTTAACTGAAAGGCCGATAGTTTATAGTATGGATATTTTAGCTAAGTACTATGAAGTTTAGGGCAAAGGGAATAGGTAAGATTATTTGAGTGTAGGAACTGTGGACAGAGCCAAAACACTGCTCTCTCTCAAGGACAATGGTCTTCTCTTTTTGAGACTAGTGTCACTATGCAGCTCAAGCTGGTCTTGAGCTCACTTTGTAACCCAAGTTGGTCTCCAACTTGCCTCTAAAATGTTATGTGGCCACCAGCCTGGCAGAGACAATGGTCTTTTGTCTCCCATCCTTAGTCCTCCCAGGAGGCTATGACAACAGACCCAGTTCAAAGGCTTTGTTTTCCCATAGCAGGTTAAAAAGATATTACTTAGTCAAGGCAAACACAGAAGTGTCTTGTAAGATACCTGATCTTGGGACCCCAGTGGTTTCTTGCTGGATAAAAATGGGAGCGCTTTCTTGGTTTTCTTCCACGGCGTAGATAGTGATGTTGTACTGAATGCCAGGTTGCAAGTCACTGAGAGTGACAGAGTCGGCAGTTTCAGGCAGGTTGAGTTCTGTACTACTGCCTTCTACAGATGGTGAATAGACTATTCTGTATCCTGCAGATTTGCGAGAGAAATACATTTCACTGTTTTATGAAACACAGCCTGAAAAATTCACAAATTATCTCCTTTCTAATAGCCCTTAGTATCTTGCTTGATGAGTTAAGAATTAGCAAGATTCTTTTGGCCTCTATGTTAACACTTTTTATAATAATGACTATTCAGTGCAAAGATAAAATAAGAACAGCCGTGCAAGCATTTTTAATAACTGATCCTTGAAAACTTGAGATCCTTAGTAAATGTCAATTAGAATACCCATTAGGTGAAAATATTCATGTTAAGCTGATTTCTCTTGTGTTGTGGGTGACGGGAGCAATTAATAACCCAGCCTGAACACAGGGTTGTCTAGCACTGTCTGCATCTTCTAGCAACTTCAATGATGAGATCTGGAAACATTTCATCTCTGCAACCCTAGGTAGGAAAAGGCTTGCTTTAATAAGCCAAGGAGCTGTCTTTATTGGTTATATGTGTATGTTACAGGGTGTGTGTGTGTGTGTGTGTGTGTGTAAGGAAGTTAGTGTATGCAAAAAACACAAAGACACATAGGAATCTACAGTAATTACGTGGTAATTAAGCAAGTAATATGCTGAGTCCATAGTCAGAATGTATTCACTCTCTCTGCCCTCTGTGAGCTGTCGGGAAGATTACACAGAAGCCAAGATCAAGGCTAAGCTGACCTGTGATGGGAGCCTGGGGTCTGCTCCAACTAACCACAATGGAGGTGTCGTCAACTCGGTCCACAGTGGGATTAGGCGGGGCATCAGGAGCTAACAAAGAAAGGAAAGTGTGAGGCAAACACCTGCGCACCAGGCCTGAGCGTGAAGACACACACACACACACACACACACACACACACCACACACACCCCACTGTAGCACACGCGCACCTGTTGTCTGTGAAGTAGACAGGATCAGGCTCTGCTTTCCTTCTTCAGAGATCTGATAGACATTGACAATGTACTTGCGGCCAGGCAGCAGGTCAGGGATGTTCACAGAAGTGGCCGTGCTTGGAAGATCTTTGAAATAAAAAAGGAAAGGTTGTGACCAATGCTTCCATAGCATTTGAGAAGAACTTTATCAGAGAGAGAAAAGAGACTAGAAGGAAATGTACTAGTGGATTAAAGCAGTAATTGTCAACATACCATGGGATACGTTTTCTTTTACTTTTCAAGTTGTCTTCTCTGAAGATGCATAACTTTTACAATCTACCCTGGGAATTTTAAAACCTAGCTCTCTGTGGTTCAAAGTCAGCACAGTAGTGATGTATAGAGGGATGGGGGTGGGGTAAAGGGATATTCTTTTCCTAATCTTGGAGCTGATCACATGGCTTTGGTCAGTAAACTTTTTATTTTTTATTTTTGAGACAGGGTCTTGCAGTTCAGACTGGCCTTGAGCTCACTATGTAGCCCAGGCTAGCTCTGAACTTGAAGCCAGTCTCCTGCCTCAGCCTCCCTCCTGCGTGCTGGGATTACAGGCAAGCACCACCACACCCTGCTAGCACATTTAAAAGACCCTGAAACCATGAGAATGTGAAAAACACACACGAAGGTCCTAAGCATCTTTAAAAGCTATCAACAAACAGCAGTACTTCTGCATCCTGGGAATTAGCTTCATGAAGAAAGCAGCTTCTGTTACATGGGCCTGTGCCCAGAGCACCTCACATCCAGGCTGGCCAAGGCAAGGGCGCTCTGGGAAACCCACCGGTTCTATAAAGGGCCAGGCTGTCCCTTCCTTTCATCAAAGTAAACTGTGTTTCCCTGGGGGCTGCAGTTTACTGCAGGGACCACCTGCCTGACTGTCCTCCGCCAACAGCCCCTCCAAACCTGTCCTGAGCCCCACGACCAGCTCACCCAGGTACTGCGGTTCGTCGCCGTCCTCGCTCAGCTCGTACTCCACCCGGAACCCTGACACGGTGTCCGAAGCCGAGACCCAAGAGACCACGAAGCTGCTGGCTGTGATTTCAGTCACAGATTCCGAGGTAGCCACAACCGGAGGAGGCAGCGTTGACTCTCCCGTCACAGTGTTGCCTAGAGCATCACGGAAAGGACAAAACAAGCCCTCAGCAATCCTGCATGCTCACCATGCCGCCTGCAGAGTGTTACTGTTTTTAAATGCATGCGTGGGAGAAAACGGACTGAGGGGGTGAGCCTGAGTCCGGGGGTGCAGCTCAGGGGCAGACCCTAGGGTGCAGGGGCAGCTACGTACTGGTCACAGGAGTGCTGGTGCTAGTGCTGAAGTCGAAGCGCGTCACCTCTCTGTGGCCATACTGCTGATAGCTGATGAGCTGCCCCTCGTACACCACGCCCGGGGTCAGGCCTTTGATGGTGTATGAATTTAAGTGGCCTGGAATAGTGGCTTCCTTCCAGCGGCCTGTACTGGTTTTCTGAAAATTTAAATTAAAAAAAAATCATTCAAGAGTTTATGAGAGCGAACATTTAGAGCTGATGGTCAGCGATCTTCAAAGAAGCAAGAAACTTTTGCAGCTCCATTCAGGAGGAAAATCACAGGAAGCTGAAATCAGCACAGGAACCAGTAGCTGGGTGTGTCAGTATTAGTAATTAATTCAGAGGGGTATAGGAGTTAGTACTTGCTGATTATTTACCGTGTGCTATGTATGCTCTGTGGTATTTTGCTTACACCTATCTCCCTCATCTTCATCTCCTGCCTCGTAACCTGTTACCCATTTTACTGGTGGAATAGAGTGACATGCTTGAGGTTATAGGGTCGCAGGGGCCGAGGACATCCCTTTGGTTACTTAATATCAGTACTTAATATCAGTAACTGGTTACTTAATATCAGTAACGTAGCAGTGATAACTCCAAATTTTATTTTTCCCAATTTTTTCATTTTTATAATGTTCCTCTCTAACGTGGGAAAAGGCCATACTTCTATTTTTTAACTTGGAGGGAT
This sequence comes from Dolichotis patagonum, assembly GCA_004027295.1. NCBI lineage: Eukaryota > Metazoa > Chordata > Mammalia > Rodentia > Caviidae > Dolichotis > Dolichotis patagonum. The sequence continues at coordinate 87,029 of PVJX010002701.1, forward strand.
ACAATTCAAGTTTCATGCCTAGCAGGGAATATCCAAAGGCATAATATTGTTCTGGGACTCAGATTCTGGGGTCGTTGAAATGAGGTTCAAGGGGCCTGGTTTTGTGTCTCATTCTTGGAAAAAAAACTAGCCCATTAGGAACGGTTAGCCAGCTTTGGGCAAGACTATAGAAGAATGTAATTTCAGTTTATTTAATCTTTTGCTTCCAGTTTACATTTTCATATCTTGTCCAGCTTTATTAATACGTCATGGATCACAAAACTCACTGTAATAGAATGTATGGGAAAGTAACACTCTAACTTCAAACAAGACAAACTCCTTGTAAGTGTAAATATTCTAAATATTAAGTATCAAAATACATTTTCAAGTGTAGTCATTTATTAAAATTACCCAGTTTTAATAATTTAAATGTTCAAGTGTCAATTTACACTTTGTAGATAAATGAAAATGATCCTAGTACTCTTAAAATTTTTACCTAACTACACTGTGGAAAATTTGTAATTAGTCATTATAATTAGCTTTACATTACTAATAACATCTATACAATGTGAGCTATGAGAAGAAAAATATCAGAAATTAAATTCAGGTGGTAAAAAGACGAAAACTTTTGATTATTAAAACCCTCAAAGGAATTCATTACTGCCACTCTTGGATGACTTTTTCCAATTTAATATCCATTCTATATCTACTTGCAAATGTCCCATTTATGGTGGTCACACACAATACTTCAGTTAAGTTTAAAATAAAATTGGCAAGCGCAGGGGATACAGCTCAGTGACATAAGTGCCTGCCTGGCAAGCACAGGTCCTGAGTTTGATTCCTAGTACCCCCCCCCAAAAATATATATACATAAAATTGGCAGTGAGATGAAAAGATGAGAGATAAGAAGGTGTGAAAGGGAAAACACTCACTGATTCTGTTACCAAGTGCTGCCAGATGTCAAGTCCTGCAGCTGACTACTCAGTATGCCAGGGAGATGATGAAAGAGGATGAAAGAAACTATTGCAACAGCTTAAATTTTCCCTGCAGAGTTTAAACTCAAATGCGTGCATTAATCAAATGCTTTTGTTTTTAATTACTTAGAATTCAGTAGTCTTATTTAAAATAGACATTTTTCTCCCAAGTTTAAGATAGTGCTTCTCTAACCACGTCGACCTTGCACTTATAAGAGGGCAGGTTTGCAAAAGTAAAAGAAACTGATGCTTAATAGCCCTATTGGCATGTTCTCCTTAATTTGCAGACACTTAGAAAATTATAGGCTCATTCTTTAAATAAACCAACTATTATGCCTTATTGGTACTTCACCTCTTTCCCTTCCATTTAAGTTTCTTTAAAGGATCAAAAGTGATGGTTTGAAAAACAATTCCTTAAAAACAGAATCCAAAAGAGAAAATTTAATCTATGGAAATGTGCCAGTAGTAATGGAGCTTGTACAAAGCACACAAAAATTTCACTCTATTTCTATACTGGGTGAGAATAGTTTTAAACTATGATTTCTATGTCCCTAAAAAGATCTTCCTAACATAAAGATTAATTTTTTCTAAGTATCAAAAAAGACTACATATTAATAGTCATAAAAATAAACACTGACTGATAATCAAATCAGTAGACTCAAAAACTGAAACAAAACATAGATCAGGAGATCCAGTATCCAGGGTTTTGGGGGGATACTTACCGGTCTCCACCTGAGGACATACTGAGTGATATGTGACGGTTCTGGGGCGTTCCACTGGATGGGGTGAGAGTTGGGCTGGCTGGGGGTCTCAGTGATAATCACCTGGACAGGACCACTGGAGCCTGAAAATGACAGTGTGGGATTTGGTTATCTTGAGTATTCATTCACTTGAATTTAAAATTTAATGGGCAGCTACCTTGAAAGATGGTTTGCTCATCAGTGAATAGAAATATTATTATTGTTTGGGTTTAGTTAAGCCTTTTACATATTGGCAATAAAAAAACCAGTACAACACATCCTTTTGCAGCTGATAATTATTGTCTATCACATGAGAATGCAAATAGAATTTGTTTATAACAAAAAAAATTTTAAATGTCTCATAGCCTGCTTTCTTCCCTATTTTCAAACTAAGAATTGTGAGACAACTGCAGAACTGACCTAATGCAAATAATGTAATCCAGCATTCAAACTTCATTAATGGATTATATTAACCTTCTTTTAAAGCAAATTCTAATTCATGGAACTTTGGGCCACAAATGAATCCAGTATCTAAGAAGCAAGCCTGGTGTGGTGGCACACACCTCTAATCTCAGCACTCAGGAGGCTGAGGTAGGAGGGTCGCCATGAGTTCAAGGCCAACCTGGGCTATTCAGGTGCATTCAAGGTGAACCTGAACTACATAGCAAGTCCTTGTCTGGGGCACGGGGGAGAACATTCCAAAGGCCATGTGAGATGAGGTAAAACAAACACATTTCCAAACAGGGTAGTCTTAGACAAATAGACAAGGGTAATAATTAAAGACATGGTTGTATTTCTCATCAGTCTATCTGGGAAAATAAATCATATTTTTGTTCAAAATGTATAACCCAAAATTATGCCATTTATCAAATTACTAATAGATCAAAAGGAGTTATCAACTGAAATGGCATTAGAAGTATATAAAATTGACTATTTCCACTTCTTGGTATGTATGGCTGTTAAAAACAAAATTTTAAGTACAGATTTATCTCTTCTGTTTAAAAAAAAGCAAAACAAGAAAAGAAATCAATTTCTTTATACAGTAGATTCGATTTAGGAAAATAATGAAATAGCACTGGAAAATGCATGTCTAAACAGAAAACTATCACTCTCTAAATACCCTCTTCTTCACAATGCCAGTGTTTAATTTGCTAAAAATAACAGTTGTTATTTTCAAATTGATAATAACTTTTGCAAGAATTTCCTACATAGTCAAACAAAACAAAATTTTGTGTATTTAATAAAGTACTTTGCTGGATTAACAGATTTAAGTTTCCGGAAAGCTCTTAGAAAAAATACACAGTATTGATTTTTGAAACTTTATTATTATCTTAGCTGTTAAGTTCTCTTTGAAATGAGCTTTTCCTTGGCAAAACAAATATGTAACTTGTGGAACTATGGACTCTAAAATTCTAGAATAAGATACTCACGCCCACACAGAATTCAAAGTTGGTCAAAGACCAAAAAATATTCTTTGAATCTTAACTTCATTTAATGTACGCATTTTCAAGGCACATGAATATTAAAATTCACGTATAAAATTCTCACATTCTACTATGTTACATATTTCATAGATATTTATTTTAATCAATTGGCAGAAGTCAATTCAGTGGCCCTCTCTGAGTCACCCTTCTGTTCATGAAGATTCTCAAAAATGTAAATTTTTAAATATTTAAGTACATTGTGTAAATGTGACTAGAGTGCATCAGTGTGAATCAGTACATACAGAAACATCGTGCCCTTAAATTATTTATGATGAACCCACACAAGGTTTAAAAATCAATCTATTATAGAAATCTTGCTTAGAGAGACACTTGATATGCATTTTAGTTCAGTGGATCAATTACAATGTCCCAGAGGGAAAGTTTACAATGGTAAATGTCTATGAAGTTTTAAAACAACACAGAAGACCTTTACTTTTCATGTTTAAGACTAATCATCTTCTGCTGTCCACAAGGAAAAGGGTGACCAAAGAAAAGGATGACCAAGGAAAAGGGAGGGAAAAAGAAAAAAGCTAATGCACTGACTACTCCAGCCAGAGGAGGAAAGCAAAAATTAAAGACTCCTTAAAGACTTTGAACACCGGTCTGAAATTCCATCTTTTCAAATTTAGCCTTATGCCACCACCTACCTTTAAGAAACCTGCACTAAACAGCAATAGGCTTTCACATTTTTGTCCAGGAAATAAAAGAACTGTCAAGTTTTTAGTCAACTAAACTCCTATTACTACATTCCACCCTGTGCTACATACACTTTGAAGTTGAAGAGATGAAAATTTTGGAGTCATTTAATTTTTTTTTTTCCCATGTAGTACAGGCCAGGCTTGAACTCGCTATGTAGTCCAGGCTGGCCTCAAACTCACAATTCTCCTGCCTCAGCCTCCTGAGTGCTAGGATTACAGGTGTACACTGCTATGTCCAGTTTAAAAGTTTGATAATCCTTTTGATATGTTAGTTGATAGACGTTTTCAGTGAGCTTAGCTGGCATGTATGAGCAAAAACTACTTAGCACTATGAAATCTTTATTTGTTTACTCAGTGTGATTAAACAAATAATACTCATGAAAAGATACGATGCAATGTCTATGATGATTTTGAAAATCAGTTGTTAAAGTAAAAAAACAAAAACAAAAACAGTAATTTCCAGTGAAAGTGACTCTGGAGAAAATAAACTTTCATGATTTTTTTGACTCTGTCCCTTTTTCCCCTCTAATTTGCTGAGGTCTGTGCTTTTGTAGTTGCTTATTGACAAACCAAATGCCTCTTATCTTCTGTGAGTTGGAACAACTCTACCAACTCCTCTGTGCAAGGAACAAACAGGGAAAGGCTCAGAGACAATCAGGAATCTGTCATTCCTTTATTCTCCCCACATCTTAAAGCTCTGTATCCTTAGCATGACCCACTGAGCAATCCAGACATATGGATAAACACCAAACAGCATGTCTGAGGTCAAAGGCCAGCCCTGCTTCCCTAAATCTCTTCTATGTTCAACTGACCCTTGCTGTTACCCATTTTGTAGAGGGTAGAACAGAGTGGACAGGTAAAACTCCAACCAGAAGGGCTCCTTCCCATCCAGATTTTTCTCTATAGGTCCACTTCAATGCTTTTAGCAAGCGGCTATGTGGAAAGGCTTATTTTAAAAGTTACAAGAAGAAAGGGCTCTCTCAACCACACAGAAGATAATTTTTCCAAAAATACCACATTAGTAGAAACCACAAACAACAGAGATGAGAATTTCTTTGGAAGTTTCTATCCTTTAGTTACATCATTTTAAAAACTCAACTAACTCAATTGTGTACTACCAGGACTTATAGGATATTTACAATAAAATTTAAAACTACATTAAATCTTAAAAACATTTTTAAAATTCTTATGCCTAAATCCACCAAGAAATACAGGTAAGCAGCAGGTGAATCTGCACCATGAACCTGTGAAGACAGTCAACTCCCTCAGCCCGGACAGTGTCTGAAGACTGGGAAGAGTAAATCTTGGAAATTCATAAAAAAGATGCATGCAAAGATCCACCAATCAGGATCACAGATGCTGTGTTAGTGTTGGAAGGAACTTTCCAGGTTATTAACTACAATCTGCCCGTTTACAGATGAGGAGGTGGGGAGTGGATCTTTTCAGCAACATACACAAAACTGGGATGTAAGACGTGGCCAACACTCTTTGGCAAGCTGGCTCTGGAGCCTCTCCTCAAGCGTGACAGTGACTCTCCTAACCCACGTTAGATGGACTGACCTAATTTAATCTGAATTGCTGTCACATGTAGATCTGACATCCCCACAATCTCCAGCTTTGTTTCTGAATATAGGCTCTGTCTCATGCCTAAAGTTGGTGGAGGTTTAGGAAACTCTGTCCCTTGGCAGTTATTTGACTGATATCTAATAAACAGGCCTTTATAATTCAATATATTTGATTATATTCACAAAGAATTTTAATTGAAATTTTTATTCCAAAAATGAATGAATAACACCTACACAATGTTCTATGTCTTACACAATGTCTTTATAACCTGAAAACCACGGTAAAATAAACATCTGAGCGTGTTTAAACTGTGCAGCCAGACAGTTCAGGAAGTTCCTCACTTTGGCCCCAGGATACTTTGTTCCATGGTGCAAATGATCAAACAAGTGATAAAGTTTGACCCAAAGAGAGCAGAAATGACATGGTGAATGAGTTTCACACTGTCTCTGCATGCGACTTCTGTTAAGAATTACAGTGTAAAACCCCACTCCTTTACTCCTGGTAATTCCCTTGATGGCTCCTGCTTCCACAGACAGATGTGAAAACTAACCAGAGTGCTTTAACCTAATGGAATGTTGTACAGCATAAGAAACAAAAACTATATACGTGTACCTTTTCATAGTCTTCTAATCTAGACCTTTTACTTGATGGAGAGGAGAAAGGAAAATCTCTTTAGTTAGAAATTTAAGTACTGGACAGTGTGATATGATAAAAGGATCAGAAGCAGAAGGAATCCCCAAGTTAGGCTTCAAAGTATTAACAAGCACTGGAGCTGCCCTGTTGTTAAAACCACCACCGATTTGTAGGCTTGGAGCTGCTTACCTGCGTAGGTCTGCAAAGGCTGGCAGTGCCATTCCCCAATGCCACGGCCATAGCAATAGCACTGATATCTGACACCATGCACGTACTTCTCCCAGGAGTCTCCAATTTGATAAAATGTTCGGGATTCTGAATCCTGGCATTGGTCTAGAATATATGCAAAGAAAAGATAAACAGCCTGGAAGACTTAAAGCTACAAACTCAATTTGCTAGATTACAAGTTCTGATAAAAAATAAAAGGAATATTTAAATTTTCAAAAATGTATCACAATAAAAGGCACACTGCCCTATTAATCCCCCTCCAAATATTCCACCTCACTTCGAACATGCTTATCCCATCACTTGGGCCACTTTCTGAAGCAGTTCTGGAAGTCCTCTTTCATGAAAGTCTTTACTTACACTGCGTTGGCTACCCTGATGTCCCGAATCAATTGAAAACATTCATCTTTCTAGGTCATTTTCACTTTAGGGAAGAGGCAGAATTCATTGTGTCAGTTCAGTGAATAAGGTAGGTAAGGACTGTAGTAATTTGACGGAAATTGCCATAAATGTTTTGTATCAATTCAGTATATTAAGCTGCCATGACTGTGCAACTAAAAACACTCAAGAAAGAGAACTTCCAGAAGTGCTCCAGAAAGTCACCAGAATGATGAGATAAGGTTATTTGAAGTGGGGGGGAATGTTTTGAGAGAGATCAGTAACAATATCTTTTATTGTGATAATTTTTTAATGTAAACATTCAACCAGATATTATGATCAAAATTATTTTTTTATGATCAAAATTAAAATAGAAAATTTTAACTATCCTTACAAATATATGCATTTAAAACAGTGGATTGCATTCTTTACCTTGCAGGATAATTAGTAATTTTGAAAAAAGACACCTATTGGGAAAAGTATCTTTTTCCAAAAAAGATAATATTTCTAAATAAAAATGTAAAGATTAAGATTTCAGTATATATTATAATCTAAATATTAATTTGTGGTAAAATTAAATACTGTTTTTCACCAATATCAATGTGAACAAGCAAGGAGAAAAATTGCAGCAATTTCACTTTATACATATTTCTTTGAAATTTGGAAATGTGCATTTAAATGTAAATGAATGAACTAAATTTTAACTATGAATGCCTGCTGTGCAGTTTCCAAAAAAAACCTCCTAGGGTCCCTATCAGTTGTGGCAATCTCAGATCAAACAAACTCATGTTATCAGTTTGTTTTCTCAGTCAGCAACACGCCTCTTTCAGTAAAAGAGTATTAATGGATTACCTTAAAATTTGGAGAGCTAGTAACAGTGCTCTTTTAGGGTTCAACCTCCACTCTTTGCTCAGTTCTAGTACAAAGGGCAGCTAAAAACACACAGTGCTTTTCAGGAAGGTATTTACTGGCATGATCTTTGCCCATCTCATCCCATAGTCAGTAAAGGAAATCTTCTTTTCCTAACATGCTTTGGCTTTATGATTCAGAACCAAAAACCAACTCCATTCAATCAAAGTCACCAAACTGAGCAAAAAGCAATGATTACCACTATTAAGGTTATATATTAGTTCATGATGTGTGAAAAGACTTCAGGGCTTGCTAGAAACAGCTGAGCAGAGGCTGGAGGCCTCCTTATCAGACTTGGTTAACCAGTCATGATATCCAGAACTACCCAAGGAGAAGGGACTGCTCACCGATGGGGTCACACTTCCACCTGCCCCTGCCCTGACCAAAGCAGGTACAGTTCAGCATGTGTCCCTCCTCATGACGCTTGTGGAATGTGTCGTTCACGTTGTACGTGATGTTGTCCACAATGCATTGATCTGCTCAGGAAATGGAAGGATGGGTGAGAAACTTTTAAAACCTCTGTGATGAAATCACACTTTTCAAAACATACAGTTCCCCAACTTGATCATCAGCACCTTCCACTACAGGGACTTTTCTACTGGCATAAGGTATGCTTCCTCCCCTGCTTATTAATTTAGTTTTGCCTTCACTTCAACTCTGTCTTGAAGAGACCTGTGAACACTGGAGGTTACAGCACACACAGCTAAGGAATGTGGCAAAATCTGCCTTCCTGTGAAGAGCCAATTTTTAAACAAAACATCTTAATTTCTGCAAAGTTCTCACTTAATTGCTCATTTTCTTCCAGTCTCTGCTTGTTATATTATAGTAGGATGGTTAAACGTATTTATGCACCACACGAAATGGGGGTCTGGTTTCTGGAATGGGAAGCAGGAAGGAGACACTTGGATTTAAGAAATAAAATGACATCTATGTTTGTAAAGTTAAAAAACAGAAAAAGTAGGTCAACTGTGTTTCTCACTCTCTGAGAGATCCTGAGAAAATTACTTTCCCTCTCTGGGTCTCAGCTTCTCCATCTGTTAAATGAGGAACTGATCTGCACACCTTATTAAGGTTCCTTTCCACTCTGCTACATCAGATATAATTATACTACTCTTAGATTGTGTTACCCACTGGTTATCACAAAAGGAACAAATTCAGGCCAATATTTACACACCTACTTGGACTACTTAGGATTAGCTCAAGAGTTCTACATTTGAAGTCAAAGAAATGGAAAACTTACAAGTGTTTTAGCAAACCAACAGTTCCTCTCCTGTTATAGGTCTGGGTCCAAAGGGGGGGAAAAAACCCTCTCTATATATTTGTTTTCTTAAATTCGTATCAGCAAGGATTTGATTTCACTATCTTTCTTTATAGAAATGATCTAATCTTTTCTAGACATGAATCCAGTAGCATCCCCTAAAGCTAAAAGGATCAGAAGTTTGTGTTCTTGCCTTCAAAGTCATCCTTCTGGCTCAGCCTAAGCCCTCGCATCCTGCTTCAGGGCCTTGTTATTCCTATGCCAGCTTTTCTTACCTGGCTGCCTGAAATGACAACCTTCTCCAGTACATAGCCCAGCGGGTCATCATTGCAGATTTCTCCCTCGACTTCTGGCATTGTATACATTTTTATGTGAGAGCCAGTTTCTCGGCCCTATTCGATTTTTCAAATGTGTTCAAAAACAAGGCAGCATACCTCGGAGCTGGGAGTAGGCGACACACGTCCATTCCCCACGACCATTCCCAACACAAGTGCACCTCATCATGTGGCCCATGTCATGCTGTTTATCCCACTGGTCGCCAATGCGATACATGACTCCTTCGTTGGTTGTGCAGATTTCCTCGTGGGCTGTTTGGAAACAGAAATGGAACGCACTGGGTACGTGATCACAGGATCTGACAGGTATGCGTGTGCTATTACACTATCAGCACAGTCTGGCTGTATCTGGGGAACCAACACACTGACCGATCCCTCTTCCTGGAATGCTCTTTTCCTAGGATTCCTGTGGCTCCTTTTCGAGGACTCCCGTATCACGTCTGTGCTGCCACTGTCTCTTTCTGACAAGGGCTCCCATGTTTGCTCTCCCTGATTCTCCTAATCTCTACCCTTGGATGTCTCAAATTAATCTCAAAATGAACATGACTGAAACAGGTCTTATCCCCCAGCTCACCTTTCATCCTCATTCTAGAAAAACCCATTGGAGGTATCCCAGATTTCAGAACTCCCCAAATCCATTCTGTTGGCTGCTCCAGGTGGCTCTACCTTTTGAGATTACCCAGAGTCCTTCTCTCTCCACATCCAGGGCTGCTTTCCTGATTCAAATTATCACCATGTCAAGTCTGGACCTCTAATGTCACCTTCTCGCTTCTCTCACAGTGTCCACTCCTGCCCCCTTAAAAACTATTCTTCCCAAAGTGGCCAGAGGAAGGAACCTTTCAAGTCCTAAGTGATAGAAAGGCACAGTGGCTTGTGCCTTTAATCACAGCATTCTGACACAGGAAGATCTCAAGTTCAACCCCAGGCTGGATAACTTAGAAAAACCATCTAAAAATTAAAAATAAAAAGGGCCGGAGATGTAACTCAGTATAAAGGTCCTGAGTTCAATCTTCAAATGCACACACACATATATAATGTTTGTTTTCCAAACTGTCCTAATGAGAAAATAAGAGCAAAGAGAACTCCAGTCGTTGGCTCTGCCCTATGCTTGTCCACCAGGCAACCAAGACGGTTGCATCTTACCAGCCATGGGGCAGAATCCAAACTTCTGGTCGGCATCATAGTTCTGCGTGGTCCCACACCATTTCATGTTGTCTCTCCTGCCCTCAGAAGTACAATCGGTGTAATTGTGGTTGTTGTACAGGAAGGGGAAATGGCACAGGGCACCATTGGAATTTCCGCCTCGAGTCTGGACCAAAACTGCCCAGGACAATGGATAAATATGAAGAAAAAGATTACAGTTGTGCTTTCCCACATACAAGGAAATAACTACAGAAAGATTCTCAGAGAATGAGGTTTCTCCAGCTAATTATTAGTCTATCTCAGGGTAAAAGATATCTGATAATATAGTTCTAAGCCTTTTCACATATTCAAGTTCACCCTTTGAGAAGTTTAAGTATCATTTGCACTCATTTCCCAACTAAAAGAAAAATACAAAAGGTAGCTTTGAATAATGGTTTTATCCAGAAAATAAGTAAAGGCACCTTGACACCCACTCTACTGATGTCAATATACAAGTATCTTTAATCACATCAAAGTCTCTATGTATCAAAACAAATGAACTTGGAGGGCCCTTCCCTTGGTGTTATTTCCCAAGGATACTGGGGAACATGGAAAAACACCAAACTGTTAAGTTGGCTTCAAGTTTCTTGGGTTCAGACAGCTCAAAAGTGATGTTTCTTGTGAAACTTCGTATTAACAGTTAGAATGCTGGCAAGTAAATTCAGTTTTCCTCACTGGGACACTTACCAGTATGGTCTGTGCAGAAAGAATACTTCTTGTCCTGCTCATAGTTCGAAGTTGTGCTGCACCAAAGATGTCCATCTTGTCGCCCTTCGGAGGTGCAGGAGTAGAAAGTCCTACCGTTGTAGGTGAACGGTAACACACAGGGCTCCCCATTTGAATTGCCACCATATGTTTGAGTCACAGCTATTACACAATCACAAGAGTCTCAGTCAATACAGCTGCGTTATCTCCCACCTGCAGCTGCTAATCTATACCCTAGGGAAGACTGAGTTTATGCCCTCAAAGGAAAAAGCTGGGCACAGCAAAGATCATCTGGTTAACTTCAGTCAAAATCCATCACTCAGGAAACCATGCAGCCTGTGGATAAGACATGCATGAGTTCTGTTGATGTCCTTTGTTACCATGTCTGCAATCATGCCCCAGCTTCTCTGTTTGTAAAGCTAATTAATACAGACGAATTAAGGATGTTGTGCAAAGATACTGGAGGAGTATGTATGACAAGACCTGTGCCAGAAGAAACAATGCAAGGTGCTATTCTAGCCAGGAGAATCTATTTTGTAAAATGTACCCATTTATTAGTGCTATGGTTATCACCATGTAGGAAAGATATATTAGGCCATTGAAAGGTGTTTGTATTACAAAGCTGCTAAAATTTCAGATTTAGAGTGTAAAATATGGATGTTTAGCTCTTCAGAAAGCAACTTTCTTTGTAGCAGCATCTTAAGCAAATAAATGTAGTATATAGCAGCCTGATTCCCATGATTGGAAGGAAAACATACAGATTAAAAAGATTAGAAAATATACCAAATATACCCTTGATTGTCATCGCAGGGTGACATGATAAGCTTTTCTTGTTGTATTGCTTTACGTTTGTTGTAAATGAATGCAGTGCCATACAAAAACAAAAAACTAGTTTCCAGCACCATTCTTTGAGAAGAGAACGCATACCTGTCTCCTGGCAGCTGACGCCATTGCCCAGGCAGGTGCAAAGCATTTGTTTATTGCCTTGTGTCTTTAGCCACTGCATCCCCACGCTGTAGATCACGCCACTGTCGGTGACACAGTGGCCATATTGAGCAGGCTGGGGGTGAGGCTGGGGCTGGTAAATGGCTGTTCGGATATCTGTGAAGGGGCCGCCGGATCCTATGGTTGTGAGAAAGGCAAGTCACAAAACTGGAGAGACAACTGACAGCTCCTAAAACCCAGCGCCCACCTCAGAGTCAGAACTGAGGCTGGATGGGCTGGCAGTCAGGTTCAGCAGCTTAGTGCCACTGGACACTAAAACCCAAAAGCACTTCCCACGGGAAGGATCTCAGGGCCACATGTGCTGGGGAGACGGCTCATCTCCACACACCTCACCTTGAAAGTTACTGTGCGGAGGAACAGAACAGAGCTGTTGAGCAAATTCTGCATTTTTTAACCCAGTCTTTTGGAAAATGAAAGCCTTTCACTCTAACATCAGTAACATTACTAAAATAGCTCACAATTATTGTTTACCCTTATTAATTCTTGAGGACACTTTTAATCTACTTAGTAGGTTTATATTTGTAATATATACATATATTTGATCAATAGCAATTTTATTTCTATTAAGTAACTCAAAGAAACCACTAAATCTAACCTTCTTCTCTTTTCTAAGTGTTAGGTCAAGATAAAAACTCATCAAAAAGAGAAAAAAATACTATCTTTAACTATAGACAACTGCTAAAAGAATACATAACAATGCTAGCACACCATGTAGGAAAAAGTTGATGAAAATATACTAAGAATAATGGCAGCAGAAGTGCACACCCATAACAGTCACATTTCTTTCCTCAGACTTACACAAAGGCCCATGATACAAAAGCCTTTTTATACCAGAAATGATTAAAACATTTTTTAATTTTTATTATTATTTTCTTCCATGGTGAGGGTTGAATCAGAGCCTCAAGCATGCTAAGCATATGCTGACCACTGAGCTATACCCTCTCCTCCTTTTTTTAAAAATTTGCTTCCATCTCCCCAAGATCCGTTGTCGTTTTTTTCTCCAAAATTTAAAATGAAGACCTAAAAGGCTTTAATGACTAATAATCTGTAAATGATCTCAGCTTATCTGATGAAGATCTGAAAATTCTCAAATGGGTTGTGAAGAGAAATTTGATTTGGAGCCACGTTCCCCTCCGGGCCCTGTGCTCACCTGTGGCGGGGGGCCCTGTGCTCACCTGTGGCCGTGGTCTGCAGGGACGCGTGCCTCTCACACTTCCACTCCCCCCGGCCGTTGCCTGTGCAGATGCACTGCAGCAGGTTGCCCCGGTTATCCTTCTTGCTCCAGGTATCCCCAATTCTGTAGGATGTCCTTGTGTCCTGGTCATTGCATCTGTCTGTTTCAGAAAGGAAGTATTTAAATACATAAATAATAAGGTCGAGATTGCCAAGTAGTCATTCCAAACCTAAGAAAGCAATATAGTAGTTTCATGCTTGGGTACCTGCTTTTTTGATCATATATTCATACTCAGTTCTGGCCCCACAGATATTAAACTTCTAAACATTTATTACAGCATAAAGAGAACTGTGTGGTGTAGCCTAGTTCCATCTCTCTGACAAAACATCATCTTTTCACTTAATTTTGCTTTAAACTTTTTATAGGTTTATTCCAATCAAATTTATTCTCTAGTATGTGTTATTCTTATTTTCCCCCTCAGATCTTCCAGCCTTCCTCTTAGTAACTGCTGTGTCTGGCTCATGTTTAGCAGGGAACTCTGTCTAGAACACTAGAAGCAATAAGGAAGCATGGAGGTCTCAAATGGTCTCTACCCGTTATCCCAACAAGGCTATGCAAATAGCAATCCCTTTTCCTACATTTGTCACATAAAGGAAAATTCAGGTTACTAATCATTTCTTCAACTAAAATATTCTCTTCTCTCACCCTATGCAAAACACCTATTTAAAAATCACTAACAAAATGGTCTTTTTAAGTTGCTTAGTTACCCCTTTAATGGAAAAGTGAGATTAGGAATATAAAACTGATCCTTGGTAACTATATTATTAGTCTATGTGTTCATCTGTCTGGCTAGATTGCTAGAATTATAATCCAGTTCTGACTAAATACTACAATATGATTACAGAAGATCTGATTTGTTTATGAATTAGTGTAACTGCTGGGTTACAGAAATAATTTAGCTGTTGATGTAGACACACACAAATACATCAATCTGCCATTAAGAATGAAGACTGAATCAAGGTATCACTGCTAGTTAGAGATTTCCCCCCAAGTCCTCAGCTAAAAGTATATCATCCCGAGCCTCCATAGCACTACTTTAGTATCTCTCCTAAAACTACCAATACTGTGCTTTGTAGGTGCTAAGTATGTATTAACCTTCCTCATCCCTCTGACCTACTAAGTGCTCTTTGAAGTACTTAGTACTCTCTTAAATGAAACCCATACATAAAAAATTTCATGAAATAAATGATCTTTCTCTGAGAAACTTTTCCCAATTGCTCCTAGAAACATTTAAAGAGTGTGAATTAGATTTATGATTTGTCTTAAGCAAAACATTGCCTCAAAGTTCTTGAAGTCTGCTGATCATAACACTTTCAACACAGAAGAATCTAACGAACCAGTAATTTTATGGGAACTATTTAGTCAGAACTTTTACTATTTTTCATTGGATTTCTTTTCAATTGTTAGCAAAGAATTTGAATTTGGAGAAGTATTTAAAGCTAGTTAACTATTTTAAGCTACATAAGTAAAATAGCTTCAGGATATTTAGATTTGATTTTAAATTCATTTGTAACAACAGTAATGGTTGTTTGCTTTAACAAGCTCTTAGAGTTGTGGTTAGCTTGTAATCCCACAAAAGGAGGCTTGAAACCAAAGGTAACAATTAAGACTTAAGACAGTCTTTGGAAGCAGCACAAGGAGGCCTAAGGCCAGCTTCTTCACAGGATTAGCTTTGGTAGCTTTAGGTGCAAGCCATACTTAACTCCAGAGCAGACAATTTCACCTATGGGATAGATGCTTTTTATTTTCATCAGTTTTGCTTATGAATATGCACTATTTAAATTTCAAACATAAATTTCAAACCTTAAGAGCTCATTTGTCTCCATGTCAATAGCAACCTCACGCCAAAAGATACATTTGCATGCTTTTTTAATGATTTTTTGCTCTTAATACTTGAAAGACCTCTCAATGATAATTCACATTGGCAGCTGAACTTCAAGTCCATGACACACAGGGCATTTGAGTAAATATTATTTATGTTCTGTTTCAGAAGCTGATAGCTTAAGACCCTATTAAGCCAAAGCAGAGTTAAGGACTTTTTCTTGATACGCGAAAGTTACCAGAGCACACTGAGGTACTGGGTATATTCTAGGTGATATACTACTGCAAGTCTCTAGGAATCCAGAAAGCTGTAAAACATACTTCTAGAGGTACAAGTGATGCGTCCGCTGCCCTCTCCCAGACAGGTACAGTCCACCATCATCCAGCCTTGATAGGGCTTTTCCCAGGTCTCCCCAACAACATAGGAAGTCCCCGCAGCATGATCAAAACATTTCTCAGCTGTACAAAGATTTGGAAGAAAAACAGAAAGAAAAAAAAAGTTATTTTGAATTGTGTGGTCTCTCTGTAATTTAAAGCACAGAGTATAAGCAAAACTCCAGCCACATTTTTTAAGTGGCACTCTGTTCAGAAAGAAAGGCACACCCTGCAACTAAGCACAAACTAAGTAGCCAAAGCAAAAGGAAGCCCAGGCTGAGTTGGCAGGCAGAGACTCTGTCTTTCTAATGAGTACACGGGCTGCATATGTTCAGCCAATTCCAAGCTTCCCACCAGTATTCTAAGTAGAAAAAAAAAAAAAATCTATGTATGTATCTAGTCTGTGATAGACTACACACACAATATTCCATCTTAATTATGAGCAACCAGTTACAAACCATAAAAGGTCTAAGGAAAATGCTAAGAAAGCTATGTAAAATTTAGATTTCTATAAAAATAAACTCAAAATAAAATAAAAAACCTATGAATTAGAGAATAACTATTAAACAGAACAAAAAACTGTTAGACTTGTACTTATAGTGCTCAACTGAGGATTTAGACTCCAAGAAGCTCAAGAATTTTTATTTATAAAGAAATTATCAAGGTGTGACAAAGCAATTGTCGTTTGGTGTTTTAGTGTGGTGCATTCCAACAAAGAAATGTATCAAAAGTGTCATTTTTGCCTTAAAGAACGGACTTCTTCCTAAATCTGTCAACTCTGGTTTGTGGTTTTTGGAACAAATTAAGACTTGGATCTGCAGTGAGTACCCTGTGATCTGATTTTTTTAAAGAAGACTTTAGATCGTAGGACATTTTATTATTTGAAATAAAATTTCCGTTTCTCTATTTTTTGTTTAAATTGGAACTCAGACCTCTCACCCATGTAGCTGTGACTTGGAGTCAGCCCAACACTGCAGTTAGGCGTCCCTACCCCCTCTCCTCCCTCGGCCACACACCTATTGGCTTGCAGGTCCATTCGCCTTTTCCATTGCCAAGACAAACACACTCTAACATGTAGCCACCAGTCTCATGTGGTCTCCGCCAGGTGTCTCCGATCTTGTAGGACTGATCCCCTTCATGGCACCGGTCTGTTTAAAACAAAAGAGAAAATGTTAGAGAGAGAGAGAATTTAAGGGGAAAAAAAAAAGAAACATGTTCCACCTACAAAAAAGACTTGTGTTGGCAAGTGAAACAGAGACCAGCTCTCCTACCAGAGAGAGGAAAAGTTAACAGAGCTGAATACTTAGTCAATTCAATTAAATGTCTTGCTTAACATATAATGGGAGAGGGGCTGGAGATATAGCTCAGAGGCATAGCACCTGCCTGGCATGTGCAAGGCCCCTCAGTTTGATTCCTGGCACCAACAAAACAAAAAAAACACAATAAGAACCCGCAGAGAAATGCGAATGACAAAGAAGGGGCCATTCCCTTAGACCTCTTGGTCGGTCACAGGAAACTGGGTCCTAAAATAAAAAATAAAGTGGGGGAATCATGGCCTCCATTCCCATCACAGAAAGCTAAGCCTGAGAACACATCAGTGAAAAGACTATGCTGGGCTTAACATTCCAATTTTCAAGAGTACAGGCAGCCCATATTTTATCCTGATAGAAAGGTCCTTTTGGTGGAAAGCAAGCACATACACACACTGAACAGGAAATCCTGATGCTTTTCTGGACTGTGAAACCCCGTGGTGCATCCAAAGGCAGAATTGTTCACTACGTTATGAATACTATGTACCACTATGTACCACTGCCTCTTGAGCTGTGCTTATAACTTTGGAAAAATCCTAACATTAAGTGTGGGGAAAGCTGATTGGGGCTGCTCACAAGGGACTGACTAGTTCTTTTGGAAAGAAATAAAAAATGCTATATTAATAGAAAATATTGGTAACCCAGTGAATCATACTGGAAAGATTGCCTTCATTGCACTATAGTTCATGAGATTCAGCCCAGTTCCCACAGTTCTTGGACAAAATCTGGGCGTATTGTCTCTGGGAAAAAGAGATTTGTTTCCTGGGTATAACCTATTAGTCACAAAGAAATGAGACTATTGCTGAGATGCAAGAGGTCTCTAGTTGCAAACAAGAAGAGCAGACAGCACGCCACTGATTCATTGCTCATGGACATCTTTTAAAAATCACACAGGGTCAGTCTGGCCTGAAGATGCCCAAGTAATTTACAACAGGTAACTCTTCTAAGTGCATCTTACTGAAAGGGAACCCAAGAGGTCTCTCTGGTTATGCTATGGACACATATTCTTGTGCACATGCGCACACCACACATAGTAATAACAGATCCACCACCAGTGTTCAGATCCATCTTCCAGAACCACAAGAACCAGCTGAATGATCATGTAAGAGTAACTGATCACCAAGGGTGCCCCAAAGTGAGGAATCCAGTCATGGATAACAAAAAATGATAACGGTGGTTTTAAATTCCTATTTACGATATTTCATCATCAGTTTACAAAACGTCTTCCTTACTTGCAATGGTGCAGCTTATTCTCCCGCGCCCAGCCCCAATGCAGGTACAGTCCCAGATCATGGAATCTTTAGGGCGCTCGTAAGTGTCACCCACTCGGTAAGTGTTCCCAGTATACTTGTCAAAGCAAGTCTCTTCAGCTGAGGGGAGAAAAAAAAAACCCAGGTGAGCCTCACAAATGCAAAAGCTTTTCTAGTCCACTAATCCATGCAAAGGAAAGCCCACATTTCTCTTCTATGAGTAAGTAGTATGACCCAACTCAAAGTCAAAAACAGTTGAGTTGATTTTACCTTTGGCTTTCATAAGGCCACAGTTTCTGCCCTTTGACAACTTCTCAAATTTTCTATATATTAATTTCTATTGTAAGAATTCTTAGGAAAAGTACCACCTTGTGACCTGCTAAATTGTTTCAGACTTCAATCTTTGACCCAAGGTCCACAGAAAAAGCAAACACTTTGCGGATTGCCTCCTCCCACCTGGCCCCGACCCCTGTGAACACTACCAAGCATCTCCATGTTAGGCACATTGGTTCTTCTCCAAAGGAATTTCTGTACAGTTTATAAGAAGCACAGTAGTGGTCCTAAAGGTATGAGAACTTTTAAGTACTCAATAGCTTGCCACTGAGCAGCAGTTGGCAAATTACCTTACTGTCTTGTAACCCAGAGAAATACCTGAGATTACTTTCCTATAAATCTGACCTTTATAATCAATTTCCTTGCACCACACACAAAAATCTTTCATTTTCCTCACCAAAAACTTTAGGAAACTAAAATAAACAAATAAACGAATAAAAAGTGCTCTGTAAACTAGTTTACAATACATTTGTGTTATATGAAAAGTAAAAGTAGTATGTGAAATACTAGTATGTGTATGTATACGTAGTATGTGAAATATAAGCAGACTAACAACAGTGCATGGAGCTTTGCTTAATACTATGTTTAATTAACAAACACAAATTTGTCTATTAAAAGATGTTAATGACCAGGCTCCCAGTCACTTACGTTCAGGTTTACTTTCACAGTTAAAGCCTCGGCTGCCTCCGTAACAGGTACAGACCAAAGCATTGCCTAGGTAGGTGCGCTCCCATTGTTGGTTTATCTGATAGTGTTTCCCGTTGTCATAACAACCAGCTGTAAATAGTGGAAGAAAAGTTATTATATTTCCATCTTTATGGAATTTTCTTGCACAACTGATTGATGAGTCTGAATATCAAACAGAAAAATAATCACCCAAATACCATGAGATTAAAATCAATATTCTACTAGAATATAGATATGGAAATGAGTTTTCCAAAGCATTAAACACCATTTATGTAGGTGGATATTTAGGTATTTTTTCTCTCTTTCCCTCCCTACCTCCCTCTTTCCCCTCTGTCCATCCTTCTTTCTTTCTGTTTAGCTGATTGGTATACAACCACGTCATTCCCATCTAGCCCGTGGTCTTCATCAAAGTGGGAGCATTTTTGAAAGGGAGATAATTGAAATTACATTTTAAAACACTCAAGGGACTTCAATGCTCTTTTGGAAAAATAAGTCCAGGACAATTTTAAAGTTTCCTAGAGCCAAAAAAAAGAGGTGGGGTGTGCATCTAAAAAACCAGAAGAGGAATTTCAACCTGGGTTTTTGGTGAAGCATCCTGAGGGCGCCTAAAAAAATCTGGATCTTTCACATTTTTTCAACATAGTTATCAGCCATCTTTTTCCCACCCACCCCCCACTTTGAAAATATTTAACCACCTATTTAGTAACAAAGAATACAAAGCAGTTAAGGACCACACTAATCCTAGACGGAGAATTTACAGACCAACATTTTTCCCTTTAAAGGCGAGTTCTGAGTCACCTATGGGTCAGTCTGAACGAACAGAACTGGGGAGGACACTGTGGGACACCCAGACCCTTTTTCCAGTGCATGATCTTCTCCTAGGCCCTCAGGACCTGCAAGCTCAAACAGAGGTCTTTTTGTGTCCACAACTGATTTCTCCTCATGTTTTAAAGCGCATTCACACTCTTACACGCACACACTGGCGCACGCGCGCAAAACTTCAGCCACAACTTTTGCGGGCTCTGCGGGTCCCATCCCAGCGCCAGCCCGCGGCCGGTACTCACGCTTGCTCTGACTGACAGCCACCGGGGACTGGGGTTGCACGATCTGCTGAGCCTGCCTCTTGCTCTTCGAGGCCCCGGCGGGCGGCACTGCGGTCCCCAGGCACAGGGCGGCCAGCAGCAGCAGCAGCCCGGGCCTCGGACCCCTGAGCATTTTGAATCGGTGGCGGGACAGCCTCGCTCACCGGAGGCCGGCGGCCACCAAGTCGGGCTACCTTTGCAGCCTGCGGGGGGAAAATCCCTTCCCAGGCCGCTGAGGACAGGCACAGGTAGGGGACAGAGGATGGAGAGGGCCGGAGAAGTTGTGGCTGCAGGTTCCTCCTTCCCCACCGGCGCCCGAGCTCCCTCTCCTCCCCCGGTGCAGCACGGAGGGCGCGAGCGGCCGAGCCCGGGGAGCCAGGCTTTTATGGACCGGAGCCGCCCGTCCCCCGCGAGGCCGGGGCGCAGGAGGAGGGGCGCCCCCTTCCCGCCGCAGCCTTCGCCGGCCGGGACGACCGCGCGCCGATTGGCCGGGGCGCAGGTGACGTCACGGACCGCCGCGGGTTCGGCCCGAACAAAAGAGATGCAGATCGCCCGCCAGGCCCGGGGCAGGAGAACTTTTTTTCGGTTTCCTTTGCGGTCGTCAAACTTTCTTGCAGGCTGGGGGAAGGGATGGGAAGCGGCTGGAGCGGGGCAGACGGCTAGGAAAAGGGAGCGGCTGGAGTTTCCCGAAGTGGAGGGACTGCAAACCTCCCCTCTCTGTACCTTTTTTTTTTTTTTTAATTTGGGGGTTGGGGTGTTTGACGACATTGCATCACCTCTGAAAAAAAAATTTGTGCTCGCCGGAGTTTGTGGAGAGGAAAACCCATAAAGCAGCCACCACCTTGCGGCTGCAGGAACCCAGACTTGGCCGTCCCAGGGCGGGGCCGGCTGCGCGCCTTTCCCTGTCTTGGATCCAGCGCGCGCCGGCTCCGGACCCCCTTTCTGCGGCAGCCCAGCATCCCGTTCAGACCTACGGCCTGTGCAGCCTATACCTGCCCAGTTCTGGGCAGGGGGATCCAGGGCGAAAAGTGATCCTTTCATTAATGAGCTTCTACTAAGTACGCCGAGTCCTTCCGGGCGCTTTGCAGATCTGGGGCAAACTCAGAGGACAAACTTTATTTTCAAAGGACAAAGTTTCTTTTTTCGGATATGCAGGAAAGTCTTCCCTTCTTGGGGATGGGATGCCCTTTGCACTGGAAGGGAAATCAGTAGTGAGCGCCCCAAAACTGCAAAGTCGGGCCGGCAGTGGAGAGGGAGAAACCTTCGAGTCCTTGCCACGTTAGCTGTGCCATTCAGGCACAAAACTGGATGTTTTAAACACCAAAAACCGGTGGGGAGAGGGCTGTCTTTCTCTCACAGCCTTAATCTACAGCCCCACCCTTCCTTTATTTGGCGTTTTCCTATTCAAAGATTTGAGTCTCCATGCAGAATTCCGCACCCTTCCCTCCCTTGCGGCCAGAGTTTTGACATTGCTATTGTTATTTGCCTCAAGAATTTAGAAAATTCCACTTAATATTCCCCTGTCTTTCCCTCCAAACTCCGAAAGTGGAAGGGGAATCCAAGGAGTTTCTGGTGTTTAGCAGCTCAACACTTCGGTCCTTTTCAGACAAATACATGCCAAGGTTTTGAAAAAAAGAGGTCCAAGACTTTCACGGTAATCCTGACAACCTCATTCCAAGCCTCTTACCTAGAGGTTCCGAGGTTCCCTTTGCTTTGAGAACATATTAAAACTGCTAACAAAAATATTTTATTTCTGCAAGACGCTTTTCTCCAAAAGTTCCGCCTTACTGCCATAGGGCTAATTTGAACTCTGTGGACTATAAAATCGCCAGCACTATAAAGACACGAAACTAACATTTGTTTGTGTTGATGCAAGGAATTAAAAACAACCACAGCAAATATCAGTTCCCTGCAAGTGGTGTAAAATAACTCTTGAGGAATCTTTGTGACCAGCACTCCAAGTTGAAAGGGTGCCATAGATTTCCCCCAAGTTAGAATCCTGTCTGGGTTGGAGTTTTTTTGGAATTTCTCATCATCACTTGACAAAACAGTTTTCTCTTTCAAATATAAAAGGGCTCCTTGTAAAATACTTAGCTTCTGGGAAGCAGGGTGTACCTTCCCGAGGGGAGGAAACCTGGAACACAAGATGTAAGCAAGATAAACCCAAAGCTAAAGCTTTTTAAAATACACA
Organism: Dolichotis patagonum; assembly: GCA_004027295.1. Lineage (NCBI taxonomy): Eukaryota > Metazoa > Chordata > Mammalia > Rodentia > Caviidae > Dolichotis > Dolichotis patagonum. The sequence goes on from PVJX010002701.1 coordinate 109,383, forward strand.
GATTCTGAAGGAAGGAAATAAGTGGTTAGAAAAGTATTTTGTCAAATCAAAAACATGATAATTTGATATATTTACTGTACTCAAAATACATTAGAATAATATATCTATGAGAGCTTGGCCACCTTACCTTTGAGAAGCAATTTTTGTATTTCCATGCCGTTGATACATAGTTTTTCTAAGGAAATTGAAAACCTCTAATCTCACAAGCAAACTTATAATAACATTTGACTGAATTTTATAGGAATGCTTAGGCGTTAACCCTTTCACTTCAGAGTTGCTTTTTTTTTTTGGTTTGGTTTGGTTTTTAATTTGGGGGATAGTGACATTGTCTTAGTTAAGATAACAGGGCTTGTTACAGTATTTTTCCATTATCGAAACCCCTTGTAACTTAAGTCTGTTATCTCCAACTGTAAGATAATTAAATCTTACAGTCCACACTGTCTATCTAGTTCAACAGATGTATTTGCTGTCCAAGACTCCCCTCAACTCCTTTGAGATTTCTGAAGAACACTTTGGCAGAGTGGATATCTTACTCAGTAAACAGTGTCCTTCGAATTCCAGGACATGCCCTTTCATTTCTTTCTTTTTAAGAAAAGTCCTTTCGATAGGGAAATATGACCAAAAAAAAAAAAAAAAAAAAAAAAAAAAAAAAAAAAAAAAAAAGCAAAAATCTATAGAGACAGAAAGTAGATTTGTGGGAACTCTGGGCTGCAACTGGGAAAGGAATTAACTATGAACACCCACAAAGGAATCTTATTGGAGTGATGGAAATAAATGCTCTAAAACTAAATTGTGGTCATGACAGTACAATTCAGTAAAGTTCCTAAAAATCAAAGTTCTGAGCTTGCAATGAATGAGCTTTACTGTATGCGAATTATACTTGAATAAAGTTGATGCTAAGAAGTTAGACATCACCTCCTAATTTTGTTTAAAGGACTTGCTTCCAAGTGGGAATAACATTCACAAGCATCTTCATTCTTGGAGGATTTCTCACCTCAAATACTGCACAGCCAGCGGAGGGTTTTCTTTTATACAGGTGACTCCTTGGAGAGCCTAAAGGTCGTGCAATGGCATCTGTGTGTGTGGCAGAGGCAGAACAAGTCTTCATTTAGGACTGGGCCTTGTTTCTTCTTGGAATTACCATAATAGTAAGATTTTCTCAGCTCTTCAGAGAGTTTAAATTTTCTGAAGCAAACAGAAGCACATGTATTTGTGTGTGTATGCATACGTGTGTGTATATATGCATGCATGTGTGTGTGCACGTGTGTTGTGTGTATGTGTGTAGATAAGGGGATGATTTGGATATTTTGTTATTGCAGAGGATCAGAGTAAAATGAGAAACTACAGGTATCTGGATTACAGACTGTACATTGACTTTATTGAACTTATTCAACTTGAAGACTGAAGATAGACATGTTTGGTTTCACACAAAAAATAATTTGTGGGATCTATTCATTTAGAAATATTGGAATTAAAACAATTTAAGGAATAAGGTTTTGTTTGTTTATTTGTTTTGTTTTTTGAGGCAAGTTCTCACTGTATAGCTCAGGTTGACCCGAACTCACTGTGTAGCCCTGGCTGGCCTCAAACTCACGGTGGTCAACCTCCAAACACAAGGATTATAGGCGTGCACTGCCACACCCAGCAAAAATTTTACAAGGCAAAATTTTTCCCAAGTGAAAAATGTGTTTCCTTTAAGACTCATAAACATATTATAGATAACATTCCTCTTAAACAAATTCCTTGTCTTTAGGGAAAAAAATCTTATCTACGGTAAGAAATAACTTCTTGACCCGAAAGATTACATTTAGAACATAGTAGGCTAGTTTTCCTGAAAGCCTTTCATTTTTATGCTGGTCTTAATCTCTTTCAGTCCCACTAGGGGGAGGTCATTGACAGAGTGACCTCTGGAACCTTCTTTGATGCCTAAGATCCTGTGGCATAGTTTATGAATTTCATGGTCTTCTATAGGTAGGTTGGATGGAAATAAACTACAGTAGTTTCTGTTTCTTACTTTTGTTTAATCTTTTGACGTGAAACCCTTCCTTTCTTCTTTCTTGAAAATGGCCAAATTTGCAAAAATGCTACTCATTAAGCACAGGTGTGGAAGGCAAAATAAACTGCCCGGTGTGGGTCACCCTCCTGGTAGAACTCTCAGCAGTTTTACTAGAATTGACAACGTGTCTGCAACCAGGGAGAAGATTCTTGATAAAGGCTTTAAATTATGCCATGAAAGCTAGCTAGTTTTCACTTAATAAGCATTTTGTTTATATTTTGTTGCTTTATTTTTTTAATCAGCACTTTTAAAAGGCTTAATCTATGCTTTTCGCTTGTTAATAGGAACACTCTTTTCTCATTAGAGTGATGTAACTCCCAGGAGGTTTTGCAAAGGAGACTGATTTATCCAGTAAAATGGAAGTAACTACTGTGTAGCTGGAACATTTTGCCAAAAGCATGTTAGAGAACATTTCTAACTCCCAAAATAGGCACTATTTTGTTGGGGAATTTTTATTTTTGTGTGTTGTTGCTCTTTTTTCAAAATTTTCTTTATGTTGGTGAGAATATTTCTAATTTTGCTTTGCTTTATGCTGATAGCTTATTTTGAAAGACTGAATAATTTTGATTGAAACATTTTTGGCATTTATTTTCTGCCCTTTGTACATTCACAAACTATAAATATTTCATAGACAGCTAGTCACCAAGGTTGAATCCCTTAAAATTAACCACAAACATTATATTTTAAATTAGCTTTTATATTTATAATCAATTATTTTGATACAGGTAGTCAATAACAAGTCTTTCTAATTAATTATAAAAAATTAAGAATATTCCACTGAGCTATAAAATGATGGTATAAATATAATTACTCTTATGTTTATACTGAGCCATTTTCAAGATGAATTTTTTATATTCTTTTTCATTAGCTATGAATATTTTATTGAGATAGAATAGACATTTAAAATCATTACTATTTTATTTTATTTATTTACTTATTTTCAGTTTTTTGAGACAGGGTCTTGCCAGGTAGTTCAGAGTGTTTCAAACTCACTATGTAGCCCAAGCTGGCCTAAAATTTACAGCCATCCTCCTGCCTCAGCCTCCCAAGTGCTGGGATTACAGGCATGTGCCACAACACTCAACTTCTAACATAGTTAATATTTTAAACATGAAAAATGAACGCACTGCTAACATGCATGCATAGGATCACAAAAATTTCAATATCTGAACAACCATAATTAGATACCTAGATTTTCTTAAGCTCTGCATCTGAGCCAAACCAAGAACTAAGAGCTTCGTATGCATGTTTTTTATTCAACTCTCAACAACTCTTGCAGGTAAGTGCTGTTATCATCTATCTCATCCTTGCAAATGAAGACATAATGGCTTAGAAAAATCACCAGAATGAAGTTCACTGAGTCACCAGCATTGCAGAGCTGTGTTATCAGTAAATAATCTCTTCTGAAATGACATATGGGCAAAGCAATTGGCTATGGGATTTTGTTTTTGTGCTTTTAAATTTTCTTTCTTTATTTTATTTATTTTTTGGCTATGGGGCTTTGGAAATAGCTTTTGCCACAGGAGATTAATTCATTTTTAAAATGTCACACATAACTCTTTAACTGATGTGCTACCGATTTCAACCCATTGTAATAGGACCGTTCTTTTGTAAACCCACCCAATTACAGTAAAAAAAATCTGGACGCTTTTTGGTGTGGGGGGAGAGGGCTGTGGGGGTGGAATCTAAGTCCTTGCACATGCTAAGCACATATTCTACCTTACAGCCACACCCTGAGTCAAATGCAGAAGATGCTTGCCAGGAACTTTCCAACAGACTGCAAGTCCGGTGGCGGCCAAGTCTCAGTTTGTTTCCTTTGCATGCCCAGTTCTGAGTGCAATGTGCCCTGGGCAAGTGCTTAGCAAATGTTGACCGAATGAGTGAAAGGAAGGAAGGGCAGATGGCGAACACGCGGATTCACTGGTACTGACTATCCAGCCAAGCGCAGTACTAAGCGCTCTGCATATGCTATTTTGTTTTATCCCCAAAGCGACTGCCAGAAATAGATATTAATGGCCTCATTTTACTCTCTAAGGTTCTGAGACTTTAAAGATGGTTCCTAAGCTTATCCAGGCAGAGGAAAACAGAGCAGGAATTTCAATTAAGGTCCCTCACAGAAAGGCTCTTAACCAAGACATACACGGCTTTCCCCAAAGAGATTTTGCCCTGCGTAAGTTGTAAGAAATGTGGGGAAATTCTCTGGTGATTCCATTTTATCTTCCTCCGGATTTTCATGCTGTGCTCTGGGCTCCGTGCCTGAGTCTTTGCACGGCCCTGCTAGCTCCTCTGCTATCTGGAGGGCAGATGGACCAGGATTTGGGCTGCTTCCACTTCAGCCTTCTCTGAGTTAGGGTGCAGTTCTAGTAGCAGCTGTCTCCCCCTAGTGGGGAGCACAATACTGCCCCAAGGGGGCAAAATTTATTCTGGGTAAGGCTGATGGGGTGGAATAAAGAAGTATGGAATGTAGTTTTTTTTTTTTGTAATCTCAAACATATCTGATAAAAATCATTATTTAGCTGTCAGTTTGTCAAATCAAAGTTATTCTGGAGATGAGATGGAGTAAGAAGTAATTTTTTTAAGGGAAGGAACATTACTTTATGACTTGTTCCGGGCTCATTTTCCTCCAGGCTAAGGCTCTCAGGGCCCCTCTCAAAGGACAGCCGAGGAGTGAAAAAATGTTCTTCCCTGCTACTCCCGGGAGCCTCGGCACCGCTCCTGAATCCCTCGGTAGAGAATACAGTCAGTCTCCTGGCGGAAATCATTGCACTGTTTCCTGTCAAAACCCTGCCGATCCAGATCCCTGATGGCTTCCAATCACCACAGAGTTACTCACACAGACCGTGACTTTAACTCTTGCCTGGCAGCACCATAGATTTAGAGCGTAAGAAATTCTTTTTCCAAATTTGGCAAATAATATTATGTAGTGGTTTCTCCGTGTATCTCTCGTCTTGAATGGTCTTGTTCTTTATTATCTGTTAATTCTGTGCCCTTCTATCCCTGAGTCTCTCCCAGAATAAAATGCTCCAACCCAATCATCCTCAAATTACAGAAAATAAACTAGGATTTTATTTTTAAGTGTATGGTGTTTGTCTAAACTTCTTAACAGCCTTGGTAATAATGAGACCGATCCATCAAGTAATTTGGTTCATGTAGGGAACCTGAGATCAGCATCCCTATCATCACCAAAAACAGTTTATCGTGAGAAATGCTTCAGAAAACCACAAATATTATATATTTCGGTACAAAATGCAAGTTTTGCTTTTTAAATTCACTTTAGATACTGAAATAATCTAGCTGAGGGCTTATGAAGTCAAAGAAAGTTCACTAAGATCTATTCTGCTTCGACAAGCTGCAAATTCCCAGGCGTTGCCAATATTTAGTGTAGAAAATTTCTTAAGTAGAAATAAACACTGCTTAGACAGACCTGGTAGACTAACACCATTTATCACTTTTAGAGACTCTCCTCAGAAAGCAGACAAACATCTGTCATATCTTTAATCTTACAACACACTGTAATGTTTCAGAGCATAACAGTTGCATGCAATGCTTGGAAATCCCAGTGTTTTGGACATATTTCAATTTACATTAGTCATCTTTTGAAAACTAGAGAATCCGTTTATTTTTGGAGTTGTGTTGGGATTCAAAAGTAATTAGACTGTCTTTATTTGTCATGTGTGAGCAGTATTTTTTCTGTAGTTCATCCTAAAGATATTTGATAATTTATCCTTTATTGCACATTTTTGTCAGTTTATACAACATTCTGAAAGATTCCTGATCATTTACCAACTTATGCATTAAGTTAATCTTCCATTTTCTTTGTCAGTTAAATTTTAAAGCAAAATAATACAAATATTTGTGGGCTCAAATTATAAACATTTTAGTTGAGAAAAGTAATGTAAATATGGCACGGAACTCTAATTAGAACACAAACATTGTTCTGAAATTTTGTTTTTTCTCTCACAAGTGATGCTTTTAACTTAGGCCCACAAAATGTTAAATTCTTTCCCTTACCAATGAAAATATTGCCCTTTTAATTATTCTTTTTAAAGGTAGGATTTTAATTTTGTGCTGACTAAAAGTGTTCATAGTTACTACTTAAACACCTTACTTGGATATTTTGGCAAATTGTGAGGTGAGCTCAGGTCAAGATAAGTCATTTAGAGAGAATACGATTAGAGCATTAAATTTAAAAAACATGGAGGTCCTGTTTTCTCTAAAATGTGCCCTTCAGATTTTAACAACTCTTTGGCAGTATAATTGCATACAGTAAAGTAAGGTTGTACAGTTTGGCAGGTGTTGACACAGCGACACATCCTAGAACTTGATTATCACAGTTAAGGTAGTGACATGTCCATTACCCCCAAAATTTTCTTGTGTTTTTTGGTAGTTCTTTCATCCTGCCTTTCCTATCTGCACACAGTTGCTACTCTGCTCTCTGACACTATGGATTAGTTTACATTTTCTAAAATAAAGTAGTACAAACTCGTTCACTGAGTTTAACTTATTATATATACTCTGTGTAATTATTTTGAAATTCATCTCTGCTTCTTATATTAATAGTGCATCTTTTGAATGGAGAATACTTCCTTTTTTCTTAATAAATACTAGGGGGAAATGGCTGGTTCACAGTACAGGTGAGTCTTCAGCATCTTAAGAAAGCCTGTTTTCCAAACTGTGTTGCTTCCTTTTGTATTCCCACCAGCAGTGTCTGTGTATGGCCCCCCAGTTCCTTCATTCTCCTTTCAACAGCAGTGTAGTTGTTTCCTGCCAGAGAGTGAATGTGTTCTCTCTACTCCTCTCAGCAGTCCATGAGAGTCTCCCCTGTTTTCAGCAATTAAAGTATATACTGTGTGATCAAATAATATGATAAATATTTTTAATGTGATAAATGTTTAAATGTTTACAAATTTATTAAGGCAAAAGATGCATTGCCTCATTTCAAATACACTTATCCCATCATTCTTGACACTTTCTAAAGCAGTTCTGGAAGGCTTATTTCGTGTCTTTAGTTGAACCATCATGCCTGCTGAGATGACTTGACTCAGCTTGAAACATTTACCTTTCACTTTGACTTTGGGGAAGAGCCAGAAATCACCTTATGCCAAATCCAGTAATAAGGTAGATAAGGACACATTTAAATGTTTTTCTCAATATGCCTTTCAATTGAATGAACTTAGCAGCAATATTCACTGTATTTTTGATCAGACTTCATAAAAACTTATGAATGAGCAGTTCCAAAGCTTCTTCAGAAAGTAGAAAGAATGCTGAGATAAATGTGATCAAAGCTACGAGAAGTATTTTGAAGGTGACTAATGGCGATGTGTCTTTTACTATAATAAATTCCTTTTATTTAAATATCCACCATATATTTTGATCACCTCTTGTACTAATCAATAACTTTATAAAGCCTTATATCCTTTCTACAAGTCTGGTAACTTAAAATGAGTTTTATTTGGTGTCAAAGGCTGAAATTGAAGTAGAGTTTAACAGAAAGCCTACAGGGAAAACCACCATAGGAAATAAATGTTAGGATTATGGCTTCAGTAGGTGTTGAATTGCATGGTTATTAAGCTAATTGGTAGATAATTATGGGATCTATTATTATTTAGCATAATTAGTATGTAAATAAGGTCATATAAATTATATTCCATGTGAAATTGTTACTGCCAGCAATTGTTATCTTTATGAAAGTAAGACGGCCAACAGGACTACAAAGTATCATAGGCTCTCTCTGGTTATTCTAGCCCAGTCTAATATTTTACTCCTTATTTTGATTATACTTACACTCATCTGCATAATCACTAGTGTATTGTTATAGCTTTTTAAAATGTTTACATAGATTCTTTTCTTCTCCAACAGTATTGGAAGTCCTTCAATGATAGATACTGACTTCACTCCTACAAGGAAGAATCTGTCCCCACACACATAACTGGGGTTCATCAAGGAGAATTAAGGAAGCTGCCCACACCATTCTCCACGACAAGGGTGACACTCACTGTGTACCACTGTACTACATAGCACAGCCTGCCAGTAAGTAGGTATAACCATAGAGATAGTTCTCATCACAGGTGCAAAGAAGTGAACATCTCAACTCCGAGTTCAGTCCCACTAACTGAAATGCAGGCATGGAAAACACCCAGTATTTAACCATGTAGATAATGAAAATACCACATGAAAACCTGAGACCTAAATCACTATGAAGACCAGAATTTGACTACTTACCTGGGCCATTCATTTTCAAATTGCGGCATGCGATGAAAATGCACTTCTTTATTAATGAAGCCTCTGTGTTGTTTGGTACAGCAGCCCAACTTTTATGGTGCACCCATCACTACCTTCCTTAGATACTGATTTTTTTGAGGTGCTTTGTTTCTGCTGTCTGTGCTTTGCTTAATAACTTTGCCAGGATATTTGGAATTCTGTATCAGAGTTTTAACTCTTTTCCCTTCTTATATACTTGGAGAATTTTACCTTCTATTCTGCATTCTTTTGATATTAGCATTTATCAATAAATAATAAATTCAAGTCACCCCTTAAATATTTTTGAGCACCTCCTAACAGCCAAGTTATGGGTTGAAGGCTTCTCTCAAATTCATAATCTGAAAGCCTAACTCCATGAACTTCACAATGTGACCTTATTTGGAGACAGGACCTTTAAAGAAATTATTAAGCTAAAACAATTTTATTAGGATGAGCCCTAACTCAGTGTGACTGATAATCTTGTAAAAATAGCAATTTGAAGATAGATATTTACATGGGCCAAATGCCATGTAAAGAGGAAAGTAAAGATAGGCCAAGAACTGCCAAAGATCACCAGTGAGCCACCAGAAGCTAGAGAAGAAAAACATAGATTTTTTTCTCACGACCCTCAGATACCTTCATTGTGGATGTCTGGCTTCCAGAACTGTAAGTTAATAAATTTCTGTTGTTTTAGGCACAGAACACTTTGTTATGGTACTTTGTTATGGCAACCCTAGCAACCAATCCAAACACCTAGAGTACTAAAATAAGAAGAATGTTAGCAATGAATTCTGGTTATCCAGTGTGAGGGCATAAGAGGCTCAAGAGCAGACTTCTAGCAAAAGGGATGTGATGCTGAAGAATCTGGTCCATGCTGCTTCTTGCAGAGATGTTTGTGTGTTTGGTGTTACGGATAGGAGACAAACATAGGCAAGAGGGAGGCCTTGGGCTGGGGATGTAGCTCAGTGGCACAGCACCTGCTTGGCAAGTGCGAAGTCTTGAGTTTGATTCCAGTACCAAATGAGACAAGAAAAAAAAAGAGGTAGGTCTTAATTTTAAGGAAAATAAAATTTAGTAGTGAATTGGCAGGGATGAAAAAGTTTGATTTACCTACCATTGGCAAGTGTACCAGTTGGAAAAATGTATACATGAGTACAGATAGTAGTGCAAGTTTGTGCAACACCTATATAGGACATTTTAGAAATATTTAAAATGCACATACCTAAAAGATGATAAATCAAACACATGCATTTCCACTATACTTTCCTGAAATCACAGGATATGAGAGTTGAGGAATGAAGACCATATAAAAACCACAAAAATAACAAAGTAGAAGAAATAGCAATACAGTTTTGGAAGAAGGAAAGCAGATAGAGAAGCATTCACTGAAGTCCCAGAAGCAATGTCTGAAAGCCAATAAGAAGTAAGCTGTGTGATACACAGTCAAGAAAGCCTGAAAGTTTCAACCACAGAAGGCATCAGGTACCACTGAAGGTATAAAATAAGGTAGGACTAAGAAGTGTTCAAAAAATCTTCCAATCAGGACCAAATAGACAGCAACTTTGATCCTTCCCTGACTCTACCCAGTCAAGGACCGACCCATTCTTCCCCCACCTTGCTCAGGTAGGCTCCAGGGAATTTACTGCCCGGATCAATGAAACTAGAAAACTTCCTAACTCGGGGTCAGGGAAGGTGGTGAAGGTGAATCACAATGTTGGAAACGGGAGGATTAAATGGAAGTCTTCATGTTTGTATTTTATGTGCTGGTTTGAAGAATTCCTCTCTACATTTAGTGTTTTTGGAGATAGTGATGTGTAAATTCTCATATTGCAGGAGCTGGCAATAAAATAGCTAAATCCTAATAATTACCGACAGTGATGCCAGTCATTAAGCATTGCTGCAAAGCTTCCAGTCAGAATCGGAGTCCTTTGTTCTAAATATGAGTGGACAGCTACAGGACACCAACTATTCAGGAAAGCCTAAAGTACAAAAGAATGATCAAAAGGGACTTATAGAAAACAAAGCCAAGGGAGTGAATAAGAAACAATACAAGAAATAGAAGAAAATTAAAACCAAAATTTAAAACTGGAAAATCAGTGACTGTAGAGAAAAAAAGATATTACATAAATGGTGAAAAGAAGTATGTTCTGTGTTTACATGATCATTCAGAGGTCAATAAGTAACTCTCAAAAATTAAAGAATAAGGTAACAGAAACACTGACATTGCCTAACATTGACTTTACCAAATATTATAAAATTGGGAAGATGAGAGAAAGAGAATTGTGCACAGGGAATGAGGAAAGTGATGGTAGAAAGATAGGGATGAGCAGGTAATAACTGCTATTATTTACTTATTTATTTATTTATTTATTTATTTATTTATTTATTTAAGGCAGGGTCTTGCTGTATAGTTCAGGCTGTCCTTGAAATCACTATGTAGCTAAGGCTAACTTAGAACTCATGGAGATTCTTCTGCCTCAGCCTCCTGAGTACTGGGATTACATGTGCACACCACCACACCTGGCTCAGCTGCCTTTCATCAAAAACCTTGTAGTACTATTTCTCTTTTGATAAACATTAAAGTGAAACCACAAAATCATAAGGAATAAAAACTATCAATAACTATCATACCAAATATTCTAGTACTGGGATGGATTTTGTAGTTTTTTTTTCTTTTTCAGTAGCTTTCCAAATTGGAAGAGCCATGAAACACTAGAATAAATGAGAGAATTATACTACCTACACCACATAGCAGTTTTAACCAACAAGAATTACTTCAGCTCCTGCAGAAGGTGAAGAAATGTCAGACCCCTCAATGTATACCTTTAAGTGGTGAGATCAGAAATCAACAAACGGTTACTTTCAGAATGTGTTGATATTATAATGTATATTTACTAAGAATACTAAAAGGTAAACATAGGTATGTGCTGCAGACAGAATGTGTTTTCCCAAATTCGTATGCAGAAGCCCTAACCCTCTGTGGCTGTATTTGGAGAGGAAGATTCCAAGTAATAAAAGGTAAGTGGAGCTGGAAGGGTGGAAGCCTGATCCCTTAGAAGGATTATTTTCCTTCCAACTGGATCTACCAGATGGCATGGTTGTCTCTCTTCTGGAAAACACAGAAGACACTGCCATGCGAAGGCAGCCACCTGTGGGCCAAGAAGAGGGCACTTCCTGACTTTGATCTTGGACTTCCAACCTCCACAACTGTGGAAAAATAAATTTCCACTGTTTAAGCCATCTAATCTGTGGTATTTTGTTATGGCAACCCAAGGAAATTAATATAACAGATTGCATTAAATAAAACTCCACCAACATGAAAAACAACACGAGGTTGCTTTTTGATATAGCAATTCCACATTTCTCTATCTGTCGTTTAGGATATTAAACTTAATCTAGGGGTCAACAAACCTAGGCCAAATCTTTTGGTTTTATGCAGCCTGTGAGCTAAGAATGGTTTTTAGATTTTAAATGATTAGAAGAATTTAAGAAGCATAATATTTTGGGATGAGAATATTACATGAAATTCAAATTTCAGGATTTATAAGTAAAGTTTTTAACATATGCTCATTTTAAATGTATTCTTTATGGCTATTTTGTGCTTCAATGACATGACTGAGTAGTTATGTCAGATACCATATTGACATATTGACCAGAAAACTAAAAATATTTATTTTTTTAAGTTTTTGTTTCGCTTTAAAGAGAATAAAACCATGGAAAATAAACCAGAATAAAACTAATCAAAATAAACCAGGACAAGTGACACAAGTCTTCAAAACTATACAAAATCAACAATAGTTACCATACTGCCTTTTGTTGTCTTCAAAATAGCTGCAGATACCTTTGGACATAGTAAAAATCAAACAGAACAGAATAAAATAGAAACAATAAAAACAAAACAATGAATGCAATAAAGGACTTCAAAACAAGCCTATAGTAAATCCAAAATAGCTACCATAATATGTCTTGCTATCTTTTAAATAGCTGCTCATGCCATCAGATGAAACATAAAACAAAAGAGAATAAAACCCAACCCAACAAAACAATGAAAATGATATGGGTTCCAGGCTGGATCACATTCTAGCAAGGCCTTGTTCTCTCCTTCCGTAGTCCACAAATGGCTCTCACATGGAGAGAGGCTTGGGTGTGGCTCTCCCCACTCTGGCAGTGGCCCACGCATGGTGCTGTTTTCCAAGCAGAGAACACCTCCTGGTTAGGCCTGATTCTCTCCCTCTGCAGTCCGCAAATCAAAAACTGAAAATATTTACCTTATGCTCATTTAGGAAAATGTTTGCTGACCCCAAGTATAGAAGCTCAAAGTGAAATAACTTTCCAGAGCCCTTCATATTTTCCCCAATCTTTTGTAGCTGCCTTCCTAAGATTTAAAGAGCAGTATTTTAAATGTCTCAATTTTATTGTCTTTCCAAAGGAAAGAAATGCTTTCATTTTTGCATTTTTATTTCAAAGGTTCAAAAAATACTGAATGAAATTTCATGTTTATAGAAATAATCATAACTGGGATAAACAGTTTGGTTCCCCGTAACTGGCTCTGGTAAAAATGTAACTCAGCATCTGAGAGTAGAAGAGCGTGGCTTGGCCTTGCTGTGGGCACATGGTGGGCATCACCAGTGCATTTAGTGGAGGGAAAGCAGAGCACGGATTACCATGATGGGTGGGTTGTTAGTTATTTAGAAGATTTTTACATTGTAATGAGTCTAGTTGTTTCAGGTATTTGATTCTTCTCCCTAAATAAAGAATAACCCACCCTAAGTGCAGGGGTCATCCTTCCTTTATTTCTTAAATCCCCTTTCCAAGCATGGAGACATTAAATTGAACACATGACACATGTTCAATATTCCTTTTTTTCATGGTAATAAATATCTTTTGAATTATTAGATGACAAAGCTTCTGTGAATTACAGGTGACAATTCCTGGAATAAGTCATCTTCCAGCCACCTACAAGGATTTGTTCAAATACTGATTCTAGATTCTCAATATGTTTTCATTTGAAATGTTCTTTTTTATCTTTATTTTCTTTTTCCCAAATAACATGTCAGGTTTCATGATTCATTTTTATTTTTTCTTATCTATTGGCTTCAGTATCAGACTTCTGCCGAAGCAGCACAATTCAAAGAAATCTCTTCTGTCAGGATTGCTGATATGAAAGAAGACAGTAAGGTTCAAATGACCTCATAGTGGATAAAACAGTGTGAGTTAAAATGGAGAATACTATTTATTGTGCAAGACAAAAATGC